>JAZHYW010048672.1:0-14923 GCA_037355805.1 Ixodes ricinus
GACGTAGTTCAACTACTCTACTGAAACTACTGTAGTTTAACTACTTTTCCGAGTAACTTGGTAACTTTCAATTACAACTTTATTTGGGTAATTAGTAGTTTAACTTAACTACATTTTTTAGGTAACTTCTACTCAAATTACTAACTACTTTCGAAATCTAGTGCTAATTTTGCTCACCACAAAAGTTTGGGCGCAGAAATAAAATGCCGGCAGATGAAGTGACATTTCCGAGCAAGGGCCCCTCACATTCCGTTCCCACAAGCGTCCTTAGGCCAAGGTGGCGACGAGCAGCCAAAACAGAACACCGGCGTCGCGCGAACGCAGGAACAGATGCTTAACAAGCTTTGGTCGGGTATTGACCTAATCCGGTAATGCACGCAGGCGCCGCACCTTCAGCTGCAACCGTGAAAGACGGGGACACTCCGAGGGTTATTGCTGTTTTCATGTCTGCCTTTAGTGAGTTCTGACTCAAGCGGTTTGGGGTTTCACGGGTAGGCGCCACTGGAATGACCTCGCAGATGGGTTCCTGTTCCCATGGTCGCCTCGTCGTCCGCGCATACTCCCTTGCAAAGCCGGACTTTCCCGCCCACAAACGCAGACACGGATAATCCCTTCATGGGAGCACCTTCCCGCTTCAAACTACAACTGTACGAGCGACGACGCCTGTTCACGTAATCCTTCATGTCCTTCCGATACCGTAGAGGCCGGCAAAAATTGCGAGTCACCCTTGGAAAATCCTTTTGTTGGGCCCGGCGTCAGCGGCAAAGTATACTTCGTTTCATCTTTTGTTCAACCAAAAAATATTTTTTCTTCGGTAGCGTACCACTAGCGCCGCAACTAAACGCGCAGTCGTCCGGATGATCACATCGTCGTGGCGCGAGACTTCAACCCTTGACGGTCAGGTGCACTCGCTCAGCTTACTCTCCGAACGTCGTGGGAATAAGGAGGGGACAATAATAACAATCTCAACTTGCCGAAGAAAATAAAAAAAAAGGAGAGTTTTTTTTTTTATCAAAAGACTCTTTTAGCCGAGGCATACCTCACATGTTTCGTCATGGACACCGAAGATGCTGACACTCGCTTTCCCGACCCTGCACAGCTTGTTTCTGAAATTTAGCGCTGCAGTTCCATCCAGCGCGTCGGTGGAACGCCTTTTTAGCTTGGCTGGGGACGTCTTTAGGTGGAAAAGGGAAAACTCCCTGATACGGACTTTGAAAGTCAATTGCTTCTGCGAGCGATTGAACTATTTTGGTGAAAACGCAAGCCATAAAATGACTGCATTTATTTTAGGCTCGCGGGGTTTTCACGGATCAAAACTGCTGTTCATTTTGCTACCACAAAAATAAAAAAGTAACTTCGAAAGTAACTTCAAAGTAACTCGCTACTTTTACAGTAGTTAGTAGTTTACTCAATTACAATTACGAATGCGTAATTTCTACTCTACTCCAATTACTTTTGGCGTCGATACTCAGTAACTTAACTTAACTACCTTTTTGCGTCATTTGCGCATGCTCTGGCTGCGAGTCACTCCCGTGTCTTTTGTGCGCGAAGAGGTTGTGATAATATTCAGTAAATGCCTTTTCTATGACATCGGGACGACTGCTCAGCAGTCCACCGTGTTCTATTTCTACAATTTGTTTCTTTTTCACATATTTTGCCTCGGCGCTTAATGCCCGTTTGGTTGGTTGTTCACCAGGAATGTATTTCTAAGCAGTTCTAAGCGAGCACGTATCAGAACACCTTTATATTTCTCTGCTTCTAGTTGCGCAATATTGTCCTTGCCTTTCTTAAGCTGGGCCACAAACCCTGCCGTATTTTCGCTCTCGAAGTGACATAGTCTGCGGAGGTCTTCCTTTACCAGTAGGCCACGGGCACGCTGCTTACTTGTTCAGCTGCGCGCGCGGCAATATCCCACCCGTGGTAAAAGAACCATATGTAAAATTTGTGGAATATACGTAGATCAAACAAGTTTTAGGGCTGTCTGTTAGATGGCGCCAGTATGCTCTCTCGCCATTAAGCGGTCACGAGAGGTTTCGGCTCACTCGATCATACTCAAACTCAAATCTGTGAACCAGCCTTTGGAGCAGTTAGTTCGTCTTCGCGCTTGTTTCCGCCACAGTTTACGAGCGAGCGAAAGCTTCGTGGTCTTCCCAACTTTTAGGGTTGTAACTTCAAAATAGAGCCCGCGCACTTCAAGGTATGATGGCCAATGTCTACATTTAGCCCTGGACAAATATGACCTCATGCTTAAGATTCCTTTTTTGCTATACAGGTCGTGTTCCTTCCTCCGTTAGAGGAGATCTGCGCTGAAATGTTAATGGTCACATGATGTGCCTCAAAATCTACAAATCACATTGGTAGACAGATCTGATCGAGTGACTTCAAATGCGAGTCACAATAAATTATTTTGAGTGAAGGTATTGTACAGGGTGTCCCAAATAGCGGCCAGGCTCTTTAAATCGACCGCAAAATTGGGCTTCCTTATCCTATCATGCTACGAGTTTTAGCAGCCTTGCCCACAGATGGTGCATTTTTTGTAAAATGTTCAAAGAGCAAACTTAACTGAGGAAAAAACAAAAAAAAATTTAACTCTTATTGAAATGCAGCGAAGCCAACTTTCTTCAAATAATAGGGAGCCCTATTGTTTGAAGACCGGTGTCTTTGATGCAATTCCATATTAGTTAAGACTTTTTCTTTTTTTACTTTTTCCTCAGATAAATTCAGTCTTTGAAAATTTTACGCAAAAAAATGCACCATCTGTGGGCAACGCTACACAAAATCGTAGCACGATAGGTTAAGAAACCGAATTTTGCGGTCAATTTTAAACGCCTGGCCGCTATTTGGGACACCCGGCGTTTTGAATTTTACCTGGGCGACTGAGAGGGCCGTTCAGCAATACTCAAATCGTGACGTCAGATGTTGTCATCTCATAGGAGGTAGTACAGCTTGTTTCCAACGAGGTACAAGAAGTTTGAAGGTGTCAAGTAAATCTTGAAGAACCTCACGCGAGCAAAACAGAATAAGTGCAAAATATTGTGTTTCTAGATTGCATGCTCGACTTAAAAGATATTGAAAATGATATATCACCCCATTGAAAGAGTGAAAAATTTTGATTGTTTGTTGGTTACTACATAACAGACATTTGCCGTTTTCTTCAGACGTATACACAATTTAGAAGTAACAAATGACATGCCGGGAACAGTAAAGCCTGCGCATTGCGAAAATGTGTTTAACTTTGTTGCTCTACTATGAATCTGCGAAAACGAGTCCCCGCAACCACGTTTATTACAGGAGTACCGCCGAATTTGTGCGATGCTGAGACTCTGCCACTCCTACGCTTCTGACGCCGGAAATGTGAAGTTGCAATGCTTTCGGCAAACTACCGAAATAAACCTGCAGTTTGTCAGTGATCCATCCAGCTATCACGAGCGGCATTGTTAGCAGTCTTAAGACGGTCACATTGAAATTAAATTAATTATTATATCTTTGCAAACATTCAATCAAAAACAGTTTAAACATTTCGTATCTAGAGAGTGTTTCTGAAATCGTGGGCAGCAAGAAGCAATTAATTTGTGTTAACCAATTGTGAGCGGCAGGCACGTAGCAAGGATTCTTTTTTTTTGGGGGGGGGGGGGGGTTGACGCATGACAAAATGCTGCATGAGGCGGAGGGAGGAGAGGAGGCCCCGGCAAAATGGGAAACTTTTCGAGGGGGGGGGGGGGGGGGTGCGGGTAGCTAAAGGCATGGCTGGAAGAAACGAAAAAAATAACCATCATACTGCTATAATTTTGCGTTCTTTCACCCCCTTGTGGGGCAAGGGTCAAAGATGTGTCGGTTTAAAGTTTTCCTAACCGTCTTCCTAAACGTCGGGTGTACACACGCCGGGGAGTCTGAAACCGGTGCATTCTCACTCGCAGGGAAACGGTCGCCGCTCATTGGTAAAAATTTGCGCCATAGTAGAACCACTGCAGAGTGCAAACCTACAAAAGACTAAATTTAAAAAGAAAACGAAAAAATCTTGTGACATTTTTTACTCGGAGTCTTAGTGACTGGCGTATAGACAACAAAAACATTTTGCGCCTTAGTAAGTATACCCAGTCAAACCCCATTTCGGCGTCCAGGATGCGGGCTATTTCGAAGCTTAAAGCTCGAAAGAAAACAGCTTAATTATAAAATACCCTATGCCTGATATTTCGTCCAATTAACAACACATATTATTCTTTCATACGTATAAACTTGCATGAAGTGTCTTGCAAGCAGGTAAAATCGCAAACATTCTTAGTCACATGGTTTAATGAAGAGTTTAACTGGTTGGCGCATATACACAAGCTCTGTTTTAAATTATCAAAAGGATGATAGGGTATATATATATTCATATACTATAAACTACTCCAAACTTGGTTAAACATTTTGTATTATTCTTTAAAATTTTCAAGAATGCAGTCTGCCGTATTAGCGTGCGGTCCAGCAATCAAGATTAACTAGAACTAATGTGTAATCCTCCCAAAAGAGATACATGCGCGCACGTGCGTAAGCGGGCATGGTAATTTATGTACTCGTTTATTATGCAATAAGCGTATGCCTGTCAATAAACTTACGGGTGCTTCATAATGTTAAGTGGAACCCGCGTGATACGCACAGACCGACTCTCGAAAAAATACACTATACAAAAGACTACCAAAATATATTACTTTAAATTGCTCCTCTGATATACAAGGAGAAGATACACCAAAGCCCAAATAGTCTTACTCAGATCGAACCCCCAGGACAAACATCCGGGAAACACCCAAAATAATAACTACTCATAACAAGGAGCAGGTCGATCACCAAGTTTCTTTTTTGGTAAATAAAATTGGAGTCCATATTTTTTCAATGTGCGTCTCCCATTTTCAAGAAGAAAAAAAACAGAGAGTTTATGGTAGCTTGTGATATCATTTTTGAATAAAAAAGTTGGGTATTGCAGTGAAAAGTAAAACAATTGCAGCGTCGTTATAAGTTGTCTTTAGTGTTGTTTAATAAATATCTAATATAGAACCTATTCAAGCATTTGTATTTCGCACTTCTATTTTGACGATTTCCTGTTGCAGCTTTGAACTGTAGGGGAGGCGAGGGCCTCGTCAAGCTGCGAAATTAACATGTTTATATGAAAATGCACGTGAGGTCAAAAAATATTGTTTTCAAAATAAATCGCTCTTTTGAAATAAACTAAAAGCGCTTCGCAACATTTTTAATTTTCTTCATCGGTCGAGCATTTCATACTGCGGAACAACCTTTATATTCCGTTATTTTTTTCTGTATTAATTCTGAAGTCACTTCAAACGCTCCGTTTAAAACTATACTGCAAGCGTGTTTCATTTGCGTTATTAATTACACTGGATTAGGTGTTGGGTCTCTTAAAACCTACTATAGTTTTACCTTGTATCGATAGTTTTAGATGGCTAATAATCGCAAGCATCACCGTTTGTGAATGCTAGTGAATCCCTAGGTTGTGCATGTAAAGCATGTATCTTGCTATTGTATATAGTTATGCCTGTAATTAGTTCTTAGGTTTGACTTTCTTACTTCTGATGTCTATAAACATCTGGAGAAATAAAGAATTTCAGTCATTCGAAGGTTGACTTGGTATTTCCAAGTTCATATCAGAGCATTAGCAGTTGTGTGAAGAATACGAATGCAGGCCTGAAACTAAAATCAACAGCGTTAACATTTTTTAATTTGTCCTTCTGAATATTCATTCTTATTTTAAAAGTTTTTCTGGTTATATATTTACAGACCACCAGCATGCAAAGTAAGCTGCTGATACAGTGCTCCGTTAAACTTCTCAGGGGATTCGTGGTTCAATATCCGGTGAGTTTAACTAATGCGGTTGTAATCCTTGGATAAGTTGAGCCAAACGAATAAACAAATAAAACGTAGCTGGAGTCTTGGAGAGGTATACTGAAGCGTGAACAAACATCTTTCACATTTTTAATGCGAAAGCATTAACTTCCCCATGGAGCGAGCCGACTTCATCAGCTTTGAAGCGGCGCCAAACGGCACCGTAAATCCTTTCTCCAAGTGAAACCAGCTCCCAGCTATGAAACCACGCGAAAAGCCTCGGCAAGCGGCTCCTAGTTTCCCCGATCCCAAAGGAGCGGAGTAAAGCTGATGGATTTCGGCTTCGGTCCCATTGGCTGGCGCGCGTCGACGAGGCTCCCACTGGTCGCGGAGCGTCAGTTTCAACGAGCGCCACCCCATGGCGATGCGTGTCCGTCAGCGTGCCGATAACACGAAACGTCCAAGGTCGGAGCGGCGAGGAGAGGGCGCGCTCTGCTGTCGACGCAAATACGCTGCAGACGAAATAAAGGAGCGGAAGAATGGCACGCATGCTTTCGCATTAACAACCGATGAGAAGTGCTCAGGTGTGCCTATAGAGCCTTTCCTACTCACCTCTATGCTTAAGCCAAACTAGCAAAAATCAAATCCGTGTGTTCAGAGTTGTTGATTTTTAATTGGAGTTAATTTTTAGAACACCGTAAACGTAGTGGCAGAGGCCGCTTGGGTGTTATTCGTTTATACAAATTACCCTGATTGTCGATGAAATTTACTAAATCATTTGAAATAATGTTGGTAGTTAATTTAGACTCAACGAATAAGAAAACATTTCCTGCGCTAACTATTATCAGAGAAATAGTGTTTCATTTTTTCGACAGATGTTTTCACAAGCACGATTTATTGCCCGATTTCAAATCCAAGAGTTTTTGTTTGATTTACTGAGAACAACTGAAAAATTTTCGGAAGCGTTTTTGTTGATTAGAGGAGCCTGATTTATAACGTCGAGCCGTTTTACTAAGGGCGTTAAGACAGTTATGATTAAAAACTTTGCATGCAATTGTATCTTCGCCAACTTTAATGGGGCTGGATTTCAATATACACCTCTATATGCAGGGCATAAGTACTTGCTTCAATAAACAAGCCCTGACAACTCTACGTAACTTAAAGGGAATTGCAACGTGAAGACGTAATTGAGCGGCTGTTGTGTCACAAACATCTAGAGCGCACTTGCATCTCGCAAATGTTATATCAGTATTGCACAAAGCACTGCACACAACTAATTATAAAAAAACTGCTAAACACCTGCCGAATATATAATTAAAGTAGAACTTGTTTACTAGAAAGTATCTCGTGTATACTTCACACTTGTTTTAATTAACTGCAGTACCAATTCAATGTTCTTGATGAACGCAAGAAAAACATAATAGATTCAAAAAACAACGCACATTATTGGTGATCTGTGTGCGTAGTTAATATCCTGTGGCGAGTTCTATAATTCTCTCTTAACCGCACGCACCCATGTTAATCCGGAGTGACGTGGTCGCTGTAAGCAGTGCACTTTTAAAACAGTTCGAGGTGAAGAAAATATGGAAATTGAAAAACAAAAGAAAATGTCCGATTAAATTTAGTGGGTTTATTGTTGAAATTTAAACCTAAGCCAAACATTTTACTATGGGGAATACTGTAGACATTTTTAGATTGCGGTAGACCGATATAATAAGGGCTGTACAAACAAGATGCCTCAAATTCCAACACGCCAATAAAAAAAGTGTAGTTTCCTCTAAAAAAAACTTGGAGGTCTCGGTGCGCACGTCTGTCATCCGCTGGGACATCAACCACGCAAAACTGCACCGCTTTTTTCCTCGCCTCCTCGCTATCGTCTCTTCCTTCTTTTTTTTTTCTTTTTTGTGTGTGTGTGGGGGGGGGAGGAGAGAGAGAGGTCGGAAAGCGACAACAACAGCGGAGACCTTGGCGGCTGCCAGGAGAGCGTGAGTCTGACTGGCTGTCCGTGATCGCGTGATGAGCGGGCTCCAAACATCTGCCTAAGGAAGCAAGCGGAAGGAAGCTTTCCTCCCTTAAATTAGTGCAGAAGCGTGCCGGAATCGAGAGAAGACTTACATTTCCGGTACAGCAGCATCTGTGACGGTAGAAAATGATTCCTATTCGGACTGCACATTAGAGGCACAAAAACATTCGGCAGAAACACTGAAGACTGCTTACGTGTGGGATTACGAAAGCACGTAAAATGTACTACATTTACGCTCGCACTAGGCACACCTTTAGTTGGCCAGAACCGTGGAACCACTGTAGCCTCGGGAAGCCTGCCTGTCTTGGACCCCGGAGGCCCGTGTTCGATTCCCGCTTCAACTGAAATGTATCAAATTTTGTTTTCTAAGGCCATTAATTTACTTTGTTTACAGGCACCTCCATGAGAAATTTCACGTCTATTCAGGCATTTTTGTAGTGTTTCTTACTCTTTGCGCCGTCGACTATTTCTGGTACCATCGCACATTCACGCCGCCGACCTCGCCGGATTTTCCCGTAATGGGGCATATAATGATTTCGCATAAAAAACAAGAAATGGCCCTAGCATCCGCGACGAAAACTTAGCGCGAAAACAGAATTTTTTGTTTGTGCGCTGTGCCTCGTATGTGCCAATGTTCTCTCGTATTTGACGTGAGAGGCTCTTGTCATAAATGACAATTTATAAGATGGCGAAAATCTGGAGGAACTAAACGCTTAATGGGTCCAACTTGCGCCGAACACAAAATAAAAGAGGTTAGCGTCACAGGCGTCGATGTCGGCGAAAAAGAAGGATCAAGTACTGGGCGAAACTGACTCCGGCTCGGCATGCGTAGCCCCTTGTGTACACGCGTGAGTTTCAGAAAAGTTGGCGTAGAAGTATAGGCGCGTTAAACATTCCGGACCTCGAACAAGCAACAGGGTTCTTACCAGAACGCGATATTTACAAGAAATGACAAAAATGTGCTTCCGTTCCCAGGCATCGAGACCTTGGCCCTTGGGTGGAAGCCAAGCAAAAATAGTCCCTCGTCCACGGGCGCGAGTGCTCGGAGCTGTGCGTGGCATTACTCTCACTCTAAAAACAGCATCGTCACGATGCAACGTGAAAAGGAAACAAATGAACGGGAAAATACGGAGGCTAGTAAATCACAGTCCTATGTAGCGTCCCACGGGATCACAGTTCACAGTCTTATCGAGCCTAGTACGGCTTGAGGCGGACGACGGGGGAGGACTTCAGGTCGTGGTGGGCGGCGTGATGATATTATTATTCCGTCGGGCATCACCTCGTAGTTCAGATCTCCGACCATTAGAGTTACCTTGTACGGTCCAAAGTACCATTTCAGCAGTTTTTCCCTGAGGTCGCGGCGACGAACAGGTGTTCATACTGTTAATAATGGAACTTCGGCGACCTTTGCCCAGACTTGCTGATTTAAAGGAGAGCTCGCCAGTCTGCGTATTGTGAGCGTAAACGACCCGTCTGGTGGAGAAAGCATCTTCGCCTCCAGCCACACCCTTGGGCACGGCGTAGACTTTCCATTTCCACGGGGGAGGGGGGGAAGGAGGGGGCAGGCTGAGAAGTTCTCCGGGGGGGGGGGAGGTGCTGCGCGTTACCTTTTCGCCAGAACTGGAGATTGAAGCTAACGAAAAGCACGCTGGGATTCCATTTCCCATGTATTTTGGTAATAAAGGAAACGTGGGCGTTATTTTGTTTACATGCCACTACTAGAACCTCGTTACATGGGACGTAAACAGCGCCTCAGTAAGGATCGCAGGCCCCAGGCCCGGGAGGTGCGCCCCCCCCCCCTCCCAGATTTTATCAGGGGCACGAGTCCCGATGTCGCCCCAGGAGTCTACGCCTGTGCCCTTGGGCGTGGGCGAACTGTTATTGGACGAGCTGCTTTGTTGTCCGGCTCCAAGGTCGTCTTCGTAGACAGGGACGACAACATCGAAGAGGATCTAGCGTGACATACTTCCCGGCCCAGCCCACGAGATATGGTTTGTGAGCTAAGACGCAGCGGAACTGAGGACAGCTCAACACTTCTCCCCGGTGGGGAAATATGATTTTGCCCGAACAAAAGGGACCGTCGCGACAAACTCACCTGACAGTCTGGGCATGTGAGAGTGCGGAAACGAGTGTCGACGCGTCCGTGACGTCAAAGGGACGTGTGTGTGCGTGTTGGTGCGCCCAGAAAAGGCAGAGAGGCCTGGCCTAACTGCGCGCGAGCTTTTCTGCGTCTTTATTGGCCGCAGTTTTGCTACCCTGGTTCCTGCCTGGGGAGTGGGGAAAAACGGACCCTTTATAAGGCGGAGCGAGACGCTGCTCCGATGTTCTCTCTCTGATTTTGTCAACTGTATTGCAAATATGTAATTAACCCTTTCGTAACGTTACCAAGTCTCCCACCTCCACCGAACACTTGGGTTCTTCGCATCGTGGAATAGGCGTCGTCGAGGGCAAGGATGCCTCTGGACGTGCGGCTCAAACCCCGCCTCTATCAACACCCACACCCAGTCTCCGGGTTGGAAGTGAACGATCCGTCGACAAAGTTGTAGCGCCCAGCGTCGACATATTGCTTGTCTTGAATTCGGGGTCGAGCGAACTTACGGACATCTTCGGCCCGTTGAGCAACAGTCGTCGGTCCCAACGGTAGCTGGCTCGTGGGGCAGCATCCCGTCGAGAATAGTCGTTTCGTTCTGACCGCCTGTACCAGCTCGAAGATGCAACTCCACTGGTCCCATGAACCACGCAGTGTTGTAGGCGACCGCCGACGTAGAACAGCAGCCACCAAGGTTCACTGCTCTACGGCGACGTACGATGGAGATAATGTTTGCGGCTGTCTTGTTGACTCACTCTGTCAGCCCGTTGGTCTGCGGGTGGTACGCAGAGGTGCGACGGTGGCTGCCGTGACTTGGCCGAAGGATTTCTTTGGCTCAGCTGTGCTATGACTGGTCAGTGAAAAGGACCTCGGGGACACCGTGCCGAGGGATGGTGCACTCGACGATGATCTGGGCGACCTACCACAGCAATTCCCGCCGGAAGGTTGTTTTTTCAGCGTATCGTGTGAGGTAATTTGTTGCCACGATTATCCACCGGTCGCCTTGCGTCGATGGAGAGATTGGTCTAAGCAAATTCAATCCGATCTTCTGGAACGGGGTGGTCGGGGAGCAACAGGCTGCAGGAGGTCTGCCGGCTTAGCCGGCGGTTTTCTTGCGTCGCTGGCGCTCATGGCGATAGTGCGTGAAGTGAACGTTCTTCGGGAGCCTCGGCCAGTAATACCTCTGACAATTTCGTGCCAGAGTACTCTTGTAACCAAGGTGTCCGGACGTCAGGTTGTCGTGGCAGGCTTTCAAAATCTCCCAAGTTTAGTAGGAATTACTAACCGCCACGGCGTGTTGTTGTCTCAAGTTCCCTTGTAAAGCCACACCTTGTCGAGTGACGAAGGTTGTCAAGGCTCGCGAGAAGACACGGGAGAAACTTCCCCTCGTCGCTCGAGGTGCTCAATTGGCGCGCAACTAAGGATCGTCTCAATGACGTCCTGCTATGGCGTCGGTGTTCACTGCGCCTAGAAAACACTCGTCGTCATCCGTCGTCGCTGCTGCCCGATGGTGTCTCGAAAGGGGTTCTGGACAGGCAGCCGGCGTCGCAGTGCGTACGGCCTAACTGAAGACTATAGTTATGTTCAGCTCCGGTAGTCGAAGACTTCATCGAACGAGGCGCCTTGAAGGGCCTTTGAGGTTCGCAAGCCTGCAGAGCGAGTGGTTGTACTCGACTACGCGTAACGGGCTCCCGTGCAAGTACGGGCGAAACTTCGTGATTGCCGAGACAACCGAAAGACATTGTTTTTCAGTCGTGGAGTAATTTATCTCTGCCTTGGACAGTGTCCGACTTGCATAGGCGATGACTCGCTCGGAGCCTCCTTGCACTATAACCAGTGCCGCGACATGTCCTGGGTTACTAACGTCCTTGCAGAATATTGGTTTCCGCATCGTGATCGACATTTCCAAGAAGAGGAGGAGTCTAAAGTCTTCACTTCGTCTGGTCGAATACCTGCTGCTGCTACTCAGCCCAGTCGAACTTTACGGCGTCCTTTGTGAGGTTTGTGAGTTGTGCAAAGAATTCTTATTAAATAACGAACGAAGGCAGCCGATACTAGGCAGCAAGTACTGATCTTCGCTAGGGTTTTTGTCTGTAGGCACCGAAATGCTGCGACGGCGCGAGGTGTTTCTTCATCTGGCTTACCACCTTCGCTGATAACCACATGGCACTAGGCACTTCAGTTCGATCACTAATTTAACCGACTTCTCGATGGTTTGAGTGTGAGTCCGGTGGTCTGGTATTGCTTGGGAGACAGCTTAGGATTGTACGCAAGTGCTTGCCGAAGTCAGCGAATACACAACAACGTAATCGAGGTAGACGAGACAGCTATGCCATTTCAGTCCTTCCAGTACGGTGTCCATGACACGCTGAAAGTTGCTGGGCGCCATGCGCAGTCCGAAGGGCATCTCCTTGAACTCGTACTGTCCATCCGGCGTGACGAAGGCACGTCTTCTCTCGTTTCCGCCCATCGGCTTCAATGTCCCAGTATCCGATCTTAAGGTGCATCAATGAAACGTATCGAGAGCGGCGCAGTCGTTCTAGCATGTCGTCGAAGCTGGGCAGTGGATAGACGCACTTTCTTTGTCACCGCGTTCATTTGCCGGTAGTTGAGGCGAACCTAAGAGTCCCACCTTCTTCTTAACCAACACGACGAGAGTCCCACGGACTTGTTGAATGTTGGATTATGTCGCGTGGTATAATAGGCTAAGAAACGCGGACGAAAACGAAGGGAAAACTGGACAGGATGCGGCGTAACTTTCGACTAAATGGTTTATTTCGATGACAGAATTTTAAAAAAATATATAAAATCAGGCACACTTGACAGAACACAGAGATATGGTTCTAACCCCCCCCCCCCTCAAACACCAGCGTCATTGGTTCATCATATGGTAGAATTCTTTATTGGACAGCGACAAAAGAGGAGCGCTTACACAGAGTTGTCGCGGTGGGACTTCAATCAGGAAGGCTTCGTGTATTTCTCTGGCCGTTTTTGTACTGTCGTAACCTAGGACACAGGTCTCAACAAAAGGGGCTCCACTTCTCAGAGTTGGGCCCGCGTTGCCAACGGTCACAGTGGACCACTCAGGTCCACTGTGAGCGTTGCATTGTCAACGGTTTCAGTTGAAAGTTATGCCGCGTTATGTCCTCCCTTCGTTTTCGCCCGTGTTGTTTCGGCGTATTATACTATGATGCAAAACCTACTAGCCCAACTAGCCATACTAGTCCAATGGATTATGTCGCCGTTGTGCATCTCATGAGCTTACTCCTGGATGACCTACATTTATTTTAGAGGAAATTTGTACGGCGATCTAATGATATGGAGAGCGTCTCTTTCGATAGCGATGCGGCGCTTCCAACCTGTGTTTTGGCGCACCTTTCACGACGAAGAAAATCAGTCCCTGTATTCTGCGAGAAGATTAATCAGCTGCCGTCGTTTTGGGGCCGGTAGCTTCAGGTAAACGTCGAGCTGCACAGGAGAGCGTACTCTCTCCTGAGGTGCCAAGTATTCTTCAGCAATCGCGGAAACTTCGATGGAATTCCGGAGTTCCTCGACGCGGCCCACAGCGGCAGCTTTACGTGAGGTCTTGCGTTTTTATAGTAAGTTTGTCACGAGAACTACTGTGCGTCCATCCTGAAGTTCAGTTACCTCTTCTCGCGACGCCTATTACTTTTTCCAGGAACAATGGAATGTTGCCTTAGAGAACAAACTACGCCGCAGGCAACTGCATCGGTGACGGGGGTACAACACTTGGCGGGCGGCAGGTTCACGCGGTCAGCAACGACGCGGACAGCGACTGACGTTGTTTGGGGTGGCAATCAACACCGCTTTGCCAATCCGCAGCGGTGGCAAAGTGGGCGTCGGTCGGGCCGTTCGCCACACGTCGGTTTGTCTCGGCACGGAGGCTCTGGATGGACGTACGGGACCTGTTCTTCCGGGTGTCAAGGATACAGCGCCATTGGAATCTCTCGTCGGGGTTGTGCCGGGTCTTGGCGGTAAGCCTCGCGGCGGGTCCGGGCCATGGCGGCGTAACTCAACGGCTGGTTGCTCCGGCATCGCCATGTTGATGGGATATTCAGGTTGGACCGTTCGTTATGCACTTCATCGCGCACAGCCCCGGCCATGGAGAGTTTCGCTGGGCAACTAGCGGCAGGCAGCAGCCTTCGAGTTCCTCCCAGACGACCTTCTGGATAATTTCGCGGATTCCCGGGCAACAGGGCGATTTCGCTTGCAATGCAGGGTAGATGCAGTGAGTGACGCCTCGAATGTCGCTAGTAGTGAGAAGCGCGCCTTTGGAAGGCGCGCTCGATACGTATTGCCTCAGTAACAAAGTCTTCGACGCTTGTCGGCGAGCTGCGGACGAGTCCTCCAAAGTTGTTGCCTCTTTCCCTGCGCATACGAACCTGCAGCTTCGTAGTCTGTGGCTTGTGGGTCGGCACGGGCGCTCAGACGCAGGATATCTTCAACAAAGCTGGTGATGCTTTCGTTGGGGCCTTGGGTTTTGCATACGGAGAAGATCATCTACCCTCCCACGTCGATGCTGGTTCGCGAACGTCTGCTGCAACTCGGCCACGAAGATGTCCCGCGACTTAAGCGAAGCCTCGAGGTTCTCGAACCAGTGCCTTGCAGTACTCTCAAGCGAAAAGTAAAGGTTTTGCAGGCAGCGGTCCATCCCTGTGGCGGCCACGCGCTCGTAGTGTTGGATGCAGTCGTCGACGTCCACGTGGATCTCGCCGTGGAAGGGCGCTGGCGTACGTATAGTGACGGGCAGGAGACGATTGAAGGGGAGGCGGGTTCGCTGCGATATCGTTGTCATCTTGGTCTTCCACTTCTGACAGAAGGAAGCTCAGGGGCTGAGCTTAGGTACGGCGGCTGGCTCGGGTTTCCTGTTCGTTGACGGGAATTAGCTCTTTCCGGACTTCCGGAGAGCTAACCCCGGAACACCGGAATTTGTAGTCCTGGCATTCCGGAATAAAAATACTAAATATAACACG
>JAZHYW010048673.1:0-33838 GCA_037355805.1 Ixodes ricinus
CTTGATTCCGTCAAACACTTTCTGACAAAGCGCATGAGGGCACTACGTGTCTTGCAAAAACGAGGAGTGACTTCACCTTTGAAGTCCAGCTGAATTGGTGGTTACCAGCAAAGACCTAGAGTTGATAAGCACGTTAGCAAAGTTGTCCAGTAAGGTCTTCAATGTCTCCGGTTTGGGGTCAGCAGCCTTAGCTACGCGTACGTTTCCCAGTGTGTTTCCTGAGGAAAGCATAGGCACTTTTAACGGGTTGATTCTTTTGATCGTGTCTTTGCCACAAAGGATAGGCCCCGTGCAATCCACCACTGTTGGCGATCCTGTCACGGCCTTCCCGCACTTCACTGTCATCTCTATTTGTTTCCGCGATGGAAAGGGGTTTTAGATAACAAGAAAAACTCAGCTCTGTTTTCTTCAGTGTGGGCCACCCGGTCTTGTGCTCCTCGTACACGTGTCGCGGTATAAGGCTGACCGGGGATCCGGTGTCAATTAGTATCACGATTGGTGCGTTTTTCATGGTCATTGATACATAAATGGGCTTCACTGTGAGTGGTGCTGATTGAATTGTGCGCCACCAGCGTAACCAGCAAATGTCGAAGACGCTGGTTTCGATTCATTCAAATTGGAAGCGTAATCCTCGTCCAGTGCATTAGTCTTGTGCGTGTAGCCAGGATCTTTCTTGTCAGCCCTGCAGGTCCTGATGAGATGTCCATGGTTTCGACACTTGAAGAGAGCAGACCGCCGGTGTGTGCAATGTTGGCGGATTTTTTCCAGGTTTTGGCCTGTTCTTCCGGTAGGGACCCGACCGAACAAGGTGAGCGCTCTCTTCCACGCTATCATCCTGCTTTCTCATTGGCCGTGAGCTTTCTGCCGCCTTTTCGGATGCAATGGTGAAATCGTTAGCCTCTTCAAGGGTGAGTGTAAACCTGGTGAGCAGAGGTCTGCATACATCGCCATCACAAAGCCCACAAACCGGACGATTTCGTGTCGTGCTGTGCAGCATTTCAAAACAATTGCAGTCTACAGTCGCTGTACGCGCCTCAGTTAAGAATGCTTGTACGGACTCTAAGGCCCCTTCGTTTCGCATGAAAAAGTTGTAGCTTGCTGCGGTCTTGTTCACTTTTGGGGCAGAGTACTCTTCCGGATGCTTCACGATGTCTTCGTAGCTTAGCTTGTCAGCTTTCTTGGGGTGACACCGGCCTAGATGCACCTTCACCACGTTGTTGCTGAGAGCAGCCACCAATAATGCCCGCCGTCTGGTTTCGCGATGCTGTGGCCTTTGAAGTAGGCCTCCAGCAGTACCTTGTTAGTGTTTGATGAGCCCGTTGTCTCGTCCAACTGCGGTGGACGCGCTGTCGTGGCTGGAACTGCGAATGATGCAGGGTTGCTTCACCGTATCGTCAGAAACTGTTGCATCGCTGCTTAAGTACGCCCTGCAAGATACTGAATCCAATGAACACCTTGTGAACAGAGCATGGTGAAGTTTTACAGATAGCTGCGCAAAGAGCACCGGGAGATCCCCTCCCCCCTTCCCCCGAGTATGTTGATGATGATTATTAGATGGCCTCGTGGATACATACAGCCGAGAATACTCAAGGGGCGTCGATGGCCGGCTCTCCGCTGGTGAGAACGTGGCGGTAGGCTTTTTTTTCTTTTGTAACGCGACTTTGTCGACAACGCATTGCCGACCTGTTGTGCTGTGCAACGAAAATGGCGTGGCCAAAAGGCACAAGCTTTCCCCCCCCCTAGAAAGGACAGAAACATTTTCTCGAAAAATATAGAAGCCATATCTGTGTAAAGGGAAGCTGAGAGAAACGAGAATGTTTGCTCCCATGATTCAAGACAACACTGAGACAGGGAAACAAGAAAAACAAACACGACGAAGTCTCAACAGGCTTTGTCGTGTTTGTCATTCTTGTTTCACCTGTGTCATGGTTGTCTTAAATGATGAACGTAAATCTGATCGCCTGCGGCTTATCACTCATTTCAATATTTGCTCCTCAGATTATCTTTGAGTCCATTACCGCGAATACCTGTTCGTTAAGCTGACAGTTGCTTTTATCGCACAATTTGTCGAAAATGACTTTGATACCTATTTGCAACAATACGCACCCAGATTTTCTGCATATTTCAGCAAAATGAACTTAGTTTGGGTTTCCGGATTTAGCTCAATTTGGAAAACAAAAGGACCTGAATTTCTAACATAAACATAACTCCTAAACCAGTAGTCTCAATTACCCACCAAATGTAACTGTTTTTTTTTTTGCATACTAGGGGAGTAAGTAGCAGAGGAATTTGTAAGGTGTATAGCCTACTATAGACTTGCGTGCGCATTCGAATCGTTGCAGCTAGCTTTCCTGGTTTAAGGAATGTGTGAGGTAAATTGAGCTCCTGGTTCAGCGCAACCATCAGTAGTGCAAAATATCA
Organism: Ixodes ricinus; assembly: GCA_037355805.1. Classification (NCBI taxonomy): domain Eukaryota; kingdom Metazoa; phylum Arthropoda; class Arachnida; order Ixodida; family Ixodidae; genus Ixodes; species Ixodes ricinus. Next base: position 2,422 of record JAZHYW010048673.1, read on the forward strand.
GTTAAAAAATCCACCATCTACACGCGTCATGGAGCCCTTTATATTCCGGAAGTCGAGTAATTCCGTTTCAACCAGTAAACCTTTTTTTTTTTTTACGCTAAGGCAATAGTGTTCTTCTTGACCTGCCGGCTCTCAAGAAGTGCTGTAATAAAACGGGTAAACGCAAAATATTTCTGCAGAGCGTGTCTATGTGCTACAAATATCGGTTTAAATCATCTGCTTTTCAGCGGAATTGGAAAATATTTGGTCTTCCAACCCGAGCGACTCCAATTCCGCTCAGCAATTACATTAGAAGTTCAATACATCCACCCACACCTATGAACTCGAATACAGGCGTAGAGACGGCAGGTTTTTTACGCTGTATAGCAGAACGGTCGTGGTATTTCAAAGACAATCTCTTCCAAGATGCCCCATGCGATTCCAGACGATTACAGACGGCCCGCATATGAGCGTCTTAAAGCGCGAGACGCTGGCGCGACTAAGCTCTCTGATGCGACGTGATAACTGTCGGAAAGATGCCTCTCCGACTCGCCGCCCACGACTGTTCGAGAGACACGCTTCCGACGCGTCATTCCGTTCAGCTCCGCCGAGTTTCAGGTACCTCTCCACTGGATGAGTGGATCGATGGATGGATGCTAATGGCTGTAGTCATAACTGGTGGTAGCTTGCGCCACCTAGCCTAGAAACCTAAAATATTCCTCCTCGCCCTTCGTGGTTTTTCTGACTTCAAGACAAACACAATATTTTAATTATATTCCATCGAAGTGTGCATGTCTGAAGATTTTACGCGAGGTTACTTCTTTTTTTTGTTGCTCTAAGTCACTTAATCGCGATGGAGCGCAGCGCACCTTAGGAGCCATCCCAGCAAGGTGAGTGCGCATCCCGCGCATTGCTGCGTCTGTCCCGATAGTTCGCGTGACCCTCACACGGCATTGGAATAGCTCGAAGCGTCTGCTGCTGACCAACGCAAGGTAAAACAGAGCATGTTCGGGTCTCGACAGTCTGGATCGGTCCCAGAAGTCCGGCCTCGCCACGGACGCGAGAAATCAGCAGCTCGTTTTGTGTGCGAGGAAAACTCCATGGCTTTCGTTGCCTTCACTTTACGACGACGACTCGCGTGACGCACCGCGTACGTCCGCTTCCCCGGTCCTTCTCCTGTCAGGGCCTTTCTTCGTGTGATAGCAAGACGTTCGCGCCATCCGTGCCGCCAGCGGCTGCAGTCCTCTGGCAGCCGGACGGCGGTGCGACGAATATCTGGCAAGTTGGTCGCGTTCCGGAGCCGGACGGAGACCCCGTCCGGCGCTCCGGCGCGACGAAAACTCTCGCCTTCGACCCTCGTTCCGTCAGTTCGCACGTCGGATCGGTGAGTTTTGACGAGCATGTGTCTCTCGCTTGAAGGCCGACGTACATTTTGCGCTTTCCACTTTCGCCCGCCTCCTCCTCGCCGGAGTTTTTACACTGCCCTAACTTGGCTCCCCTCCCAGCTTAGGAGAGAGAGCGCTAAGAAGATTATCTTCCCTGCAGAAAACCGAGGTCGTACTATCACGATCAATATGAGTGCGAACACCGCTCCACGTGGCCCGCGGTACTATCAGTGCCCCTGTCGATTGCTTTTTGAAGTACAAGTGCACCTTGCGGTCGAGACCTACCATCTCTAGCGATCGCCGCACCACTCTGCACTTCCGGGTCGTCTGCTAGCAAAAAACGGTCGGCGAAACTGCGAAACTGTTCACCAATGACGAGAGCGCATTTTTCGATTGCAATGTACGCCAGGAGAAATTACCTGTATAAGTATTTTTAGCGTCATCTTTTTTATTAGGAAGTTTTAGTAGATTATTCCCATGACTCCCATAACAATACCCGATACTTCGCCGACGCCTTTAAGCATGTATCATATTGTTATCGGAGGTATCAAAACAATCAACTAAGACTGCTCTATTATTTACTTCGCGCGAGTGTTGCGAGAGCAAAGGACCTCCAATGCGCACAGGCAAGAAGTTAGCGCGGTGCGAGCGTGGGTGATACCCTTCATCATAAAAAACAGCGCGATAAAAACGACGAGGACAAAGACACACACGAAACGTCCTCGCCGTTTTTTTTGTATCCTTTTTTTGCAGACGACCCGGAAGAGCAGAGTGGTGTGGCGATCGCTACAGACGGTGTGTCTCGACCTCAAGGTGCACTGATGCTTCAAAGAGCAATCACCAGAGGCCACTGTTTGTACCGCAGGCCACGCGGAGCGGTGTTCGCACTTATAATGATCGTGATAGTATGTCGGCCTTTAAGCGAGCTTTCCGGGTCACGCTCCTCAATGGCAGCGGGACTACTGCAGGGAGCAAAAGGAGGAAACTTCGTAGGAGAGGAGGTTTGCACTACACTCAACTCTGTTTCGTCATGGCGCGGCGGTGGCGCGTCGAGCGCACTTCCGGTCTGAGGCTGTGGGCGGAAGTCACCATGCGGGACGTGCATTTCTGCGTTGTTTTGAAAGAAACCAGACTAAAACCTGTCTGCTCGTCTGAACGGCGCATCTGGGGTTGTATCAAAAGTGTCGAGAAAGGTTCGAAAGTTAGTTTCTATGTACTCGGTTCGTCCAAAACGTAAATATGTGCCGTAAAAAAAAAAAAAAGCAAACGCTGTTGGATCTTTATGTTAGGGCGGAAAGCACTTTGAGTTGAATTTACGGATACTTGTGGTCATCAGATTTATTTATTTTGCTCCAATATAAACGCAGAAAAATCGTGAAGTAGTACGTATCACTGCGGACTACGCTTGGTGCGTCTTCAAGTTCAAACGGCCACCTGAACGCTCGAACTGTCATCTGCTCTTTCAAACGTTTATGCTTGTCTTCTGCTCTTTCAGACGGCACTGGCCTCGTAGACCAAACGTTTGCCCGGTAGGTGCGATAAGAAATAAGTGCAGGCCTGAAGAGACTTTAGTTTGAAGGTGTGGTTGGGGTAAGCAGGCTCGGTGTAAACAGTGATATATAAGCATATGTTTATCATTTTTACCAGTGGCCATCAGCGACTTGTTATGCCTGATTCACGTGGCCCTATTCTCGCTTGTGATTTTGAGTATCGACGTCGACCATCTCAGGTGCGGTTCACGCTTTTGCTGCCCGAGAGACGTCGCGACTGAAAATTGCGACGGAATCTCATCACGCGAATCAGGGTTTAACGTCCATTCTGCGGTGTCCATGCGGATTGAATCGCCGCATGTCACATTAATCAAGCGAAGCTTTGCGGTGTAATGATCCTGGGGAGTTTTGTTGAGGCCGCTCACGTAGAATCGACAATTCAAACCGAAAACAAGCACTGGGACTCACACTGACGCCGACAACGTCGCATTTTAATGGTTTGTTTATGGGCGACGGCGAGATTCACACTCCATCGCGCTTGCGCGGCGCCGGTAGAGTCCGCTATAGGTTCTCCGGTTGTTTGTAAACAGGAGCTGGTCTATGTCGGGACATTATTTGTATTCTATGGTCGTAAGCCTCAACAAGCGGGCGAGTCAACAATGGGGACTTCGGGAAGGCCCGAGGGACCCGAGATGTCTGGATATGGCGTCGCATTCCCTCTCAAACCTCAGCGTTATTTTGAAGGCGACTTCTTAACTACTCAATGCGTCCAATTGAAGAAAAACAAACGATTTAATTGGAAGGCAAAACCGAGATGAATCAAGACTTGATTTATTTTTCTTTAATATGGAACTTATTCAGGTTTTCATTACGTAAAGAAACGCAGCAATAAAAAGAGTGCGCGCTGACACCAAAAGGCTCTTCGGTATTGAAGGCCTTTCATAAGGAGTAAAGCTATACACACTACGTAGTGCACTTCGGCCGGAAACGACTATAGGCACGACGCGGAGAGGTCATGCCGCTTGGGTCACTCTTTTCGAACGGCGCGTGTACCATGGAGAGCTCGTTAACACCCCCCCCTCCCCCCCCGCCTGCGTCTCACGCCGCTTCGCGGTGACAGTGTGCGGCTGCTAATTACAAAACTTAACCTGTACACGCCGCTTTGCGGCATCCGGCCTTCAACCCCGGCCCCGCTGTCCCCGATCGCACCTCCGGAAAGGGAGTCCCATACCATTTAGTTCTGCAAAAGTTTCGTCGACCACATTCGTTTTTTTTTTCAGTTTTCATCGTAAAAAAGAAATGTCGTAAATATCGCCAAATGGCTCGACAAAACAAAATCTTCGAGAAGAAAAAAGTAGGCCCTTACCTGCGGATCAAACCCGCGTCCACTTGCGTATGAAGCAGAGACCCTTACCGCTATGCTATGTCACCACCTAGAAAACTTGTTGTAACCATTCGTTTTATACGAGTTTGGCGTAGTGCGTATAGCCATTTCCGGCCGAAGTGCACTACGGAGTACATATGGCTTTACTCTTTCATAAGAGTGGAACTGTTTTTCCGGGCTATAAGTATATGTATTTAAACCATTTTTGCAGAGATTATTTGAGTCTTGGTATATTCCTTTATTCATAATTCTTATTTAAAGCGAACCTGAAGAGAATTCAAGCATATTTACGGGGCTGGTGTTTCTAGCGTCTAGAAGGCACATTCTCCGAATATTCGAGATATTTGATTTACAACGTATCGGTTTTACAACATATCGTGAAAGCTACATTATTACGGTCTATGCAGGTGAGTTATACGAGGGGGACATAATATTGGGGCATAATCGTCACGATAAGTCTGTTACTTAAAGAATATTTGATGATGAATGTTTTAATTATTGAAGATAAATATATAAATCCAATTAGAAACTTGCTGAGCGTCATTGGCACAATTATAGTATATTTTAAGGCCTTCTTAAAACAGATCTGTCAAGCCTTAATTAAACACCCTTTGTATCGCAGGAGAAGAAACCCCGTCATCGAAAGTGAAGCTTCCGCCAAGAAATACGACCAGGCTATGCTTCCTTTCAGCTTAAGTCCAGACGCATCCGGTGTTACAAGGTACCAATCATTCAGAACGAAAAGCGCAAGTCACTAGGCCTTTTTTTGTCTATGATTGGTTCAGCGATGATAGAATGCGTACAGAAACATGACGAACACCCCTATGGTACACTTTAGAAGAAGCTGTTTTATTGGTCCCGACAACTCGTAGCTCCTGCTGAGTCTGGTCTCAAGGTGAAACGAAGTATCGAGGAAGTAAGACTGCTTGTTTCAACTTTTTGTGAATACCTCAGTGAAATTCATAGGTACGGTGGTACACGTTAAGTGTTTATTTAATGTCTGGATTAAAAAAGAGCTTCTGTCTCATCTTAAATTAACCGATATTCGTACACACTGTTCAGTGTTGTGACAGTGAGTCTTTACATTTTGACACAACCCGACAGGAAAGTTTTAAGTGATTAGGCGGATCACGTAATAAGTAGGGCGCATTTTATATAAATTCAGCTTCCATGTCAGATATCACGGAACCACGTTTTCAACACCGCATTAAGAGGCCTAAATACCGACTTCTAAACAACTATTTTTCAGCAAATTATTCTACAATTTGGAGGGAGGAACGATGAACTTAATCCTCTTAACAGTTTAGTGCCCAAAACTGTACTTCAAATACTAGAGCCCTAGAAACACTGATATGGTTTTAGAACAGAGAGAATTCACAGAAATTTGGTATCGGAAAAAATGCTTTTTTTCGTAAGCATGTTTTCAGAATGTTGCTTATGTGCAATATTAGGCATTTGCAGCACTAGTTCATGTCGAACGAATGAAAGCATATTTCGACATGGAAAATGGCCGAAGCGCATTTCGAAATTTTCATTGTAAAGAAAGGTATAAACGAATTTGTAATATTTACGCCGGTCATTCTTCTTTGCAGTTTTGAGGCCGGTGGTGCACTCCATCATGCCTCACAACCAGTGTCGGCTTTGGTTTTGAAGGACGAGTGATCTATTTTGAAGATGCATTTCAATTCTCCACTGCTCAGTGCAGGTATCTTTGCCCTTGCAACAGGGGGGGGGCTAAATGTATTGAGGCGCACATGCCACAGAGAAAAAAAAATATTGTGTTGTTTCCCCGGGTGTAGCTGGGCATCAAAGGGTTATATAAACATAAAATTGGTTTCGTTTTTTTGTCAAAATATGGAACTAAAAGCTGACCTCGATGAAAAGTAACAAATAAAAAGGAAAACATTATTACGGCTTAGCACGCCGTTAGGTAAAATATAGATAAATATGAGTTAGCGTTCGCGTAGATCATTGTGCCGCTTTATTGGAGAAAACACGAAATAAGAGCAGGGTAGGAACAGTTTTTTTTATTTTCTTTTTTTTTCTTGTTATACTAAACTTCCTAAACATCCAGAACAAGGTTTCGTTTTTTTTTTTCGTTTTACATTGGGACATTTTTTTTTTAAAACCGTATTGTGGTCTTTAGTAAGGTTATGGTTCTTATTTAAAACCTTTGATTGAGGGTTGTTCATTTATAAATAGAAGTAAAGCAAAAATGCATAGGAAATTACTGGGCCATTGTGTTGCACGTGAAACGTGTAGCTTCTACCCTGTCGGCGCTCCTCGTGGGTTTGTTTAGCGACTTGCTTAACGCGTGTCGTGTATACTCGATAGCATGCAACTACTGGAATGGAGATACCAGCACCAACCCGAGTTTTAAGAAAGTTTGATTGGGTGTCAAGTTGCTATCTGCCGGACACACAACAGATGCCCCGCAGGGTTTTCCCGCCAAATTGTATCTGAACGAGACATGTACAAACTACTCAAAAAAGGTATTTAAGTTAAGTTAGTGAGTATTGACGCCAAAAGTAATTGGAGTAGAGTAGACATTACGCAGTTGTAATAGTAATTGAGTAAAGTACCAACTACTGTAAAAAGTAGCGAGTTATTTTTTAAGTTACTTTCGAAGTTACTTTTTTATTTTTGTGGTAGCAATATGAACAGCAGTTTTGATCCGTGAAGAACCCTGCGAGCCTAAAATAAATGCAGGCATTTTATAGCTGGCCTTTTCACCAAAATAGTTTATTCGCTCGCAGAAGCAATTGGCTTTCAAAGTGCTTATCGGAGAGTTTTCCCTTTCTTCCTAAAAACGTCCCCAGCCAAGCTAAAAAGACGTTCCACCGACGCGCTGGATGGAACGGCAGCATTGAATATCAGAAACAGGCTGTGCAGGGTCCATGACCAAACATGTGAGGTTTGCCTCGGCTAGAGGGTCTTTTATACCAAATTCTCCTTTGTTCTTCTTTTTCTTCAGCAAGTTGAGATTGATAAAACTGGCCCCCCTTTATTCCCACGACGTTCGGAGAGTACGCTGAGTGAGTGCACCTTACCCGTCAAGGGATCACGTCTCGCGCCACGACGATGAGATGATCCGGACGACTGCGAGTCTCAATGCAATGCTAGTGCTACGCTACTAAAAAAATTGCTTTGGTTTGACAGAAGATGAAACGAGGCATACTTCTCCCCTGACGCCGGGTCCAACAAAAGGATCTCCCAAAGGTGACTAGCAATCATCGCCGGCGACTACGGTATCCTGAAGCGCCTGACACGCCTGACAAGTAAATCGTTTTCAACAAAGAGGAGGTCTCCCTGGCGTGGAAGGTCGGAAGGACGCGAAGGATTACGTGACCAAGCATCGTCGCTCGTACAGTTGCAGCTGGAGGCGGGAGCGTGCTCCCATTTACGGATTATCCATGTCTGCCCTTGTGCGCGGGGGAGTCCGGCTTTGCAAGGGAGTATGCGCCGACGATGAGGCGACCATGGAAAGAGGCGCCCAGCTAGGAGGTCATTCCAGTGGCGCCTCCTGTGGAACCTTCAAACCGCTTGAGTCAGAACTAACTAAATGCCGACAACATGAAAACAACAACAACCCTCGCAGTGTCCCCGTCTTTCACGGTTTCAGCTCGAGGCGCGGCGACTGCGTGCATTACCGGATTAGGTCAATACCCAACCAAGGCTTGTTAAGCATCTCTTCCTGCGTTCGTGCGCACCGGTGTTATGTTTTGGCTGCTCGTCGCCTTGGACCACCTTAGCCCTAGGCCACCTGTTATGCAGTTTCTATGGCTGCCGAGTATTAGTGCGTGGGAACGGAATGTGAGGAGGCGCCGTGTTCGGGAATGCCACTTCATCTGCCGGCGGGCTATTTATTTCTGCGCTCAAATTTTGTGATGTGCGAAATTAGCACTAGATTTCGAAAGTAGTTAGTAATTTGAGTAGAAGTTACCTGAAAAACGTAGTTATATTAGGTTACAAATTACCTAAATAAAGTTGTAATTGAAAGTTACGAAGTTACTCGGAAAAGTAGTTAAACTACAGTAGTTTGAGTAGAGTAATTGAGCTACGTCCGAGTCTGAATTCTGAACACAAGGTGATGTCAAGTGACATGCTTGGAAAGACCCTCGCTCAAAAATCGAGATGGTTTGAGCTCCATTCCCGTCTGGCTCAGATCCTTTTTATATCAATGGCCAGTTCCCCAGCACGGAAAACAAATCACTGTCGAGCCTCGCGGCCATGCTTTTATTCAAGATTCATGTCTGGTCTTCACAAAATGCCGAACACCTAGCAAAAGAACGCCTCACTATAAAACGAATGCACCACTGCAGCCACGACCTTCGTCCAGAACTACAAAGTCGGGGAGCATCCGAAACTAATTCTTCAGATTGGTTTGAAGTGAATTCATCCAATTTGACCCGCGTAGATTGTAAAGCAAACAGAAACTAAACGTTTAAAAGCTTAAAAATTTACCCTTATGCTAGCTGCCTTGATGTCGAGGTCCATGACCACATTCTTGCATGCGACGAATCTTCCCGTGATGTATCTGCCAGCTTTAGCCGTGTCCCAGGGATCTGAAATAATTCCATGTGTTTTACAAAAGATTTTTATCGCTGACAATGTGACTGTTGCTCTGTTCACGTTTACTCACCTTGAAAGTAACATCTTTTACCTCTTAATAATGGACCCTACGAATGCTGTTGTTTTCTCGCGTGTGTGTGCTTTGTGTGTGTCGGGAGGACGGTGCTGTTGCTCAGACAACGTGCCCAGGTCACGTGACTGGAGGTCACGTAACATGGTTAAGGGGCGTGACGTCACGGGGTAATGTGACCTGATGTCACATGACGTCATGTGACGTTATATAAACTTCCCCGTTAGATTGAGTGGAGAAATTGACGTCACAGTTTGAAGCCGCGGTTTTACGTGATACCATCAAGTCACAGGAATCTGACTTTGCACGCCGTGGTCCTTCGAGGTGACATTTCGGTGTCAGGTTTAACGTAGTGTAAATTTTTCTGCTAAATATAGTGCAGTGTCTGCTCTGTTCTATGGGCGCCGCCTTCTCTATTTATGCTGATGCCTTGACACAGTAGGGTATTGCGCTTTTAGTTAGATTCCGTATTCTTAGAAGCCTTCGCAAATATCGTAATGTAAGAACTTCAGAAAGCATAGTCACGAAGTTTCAGAAACACACACATCGATTCGAAGACTGCTGTAAAAAGCACGACGACCGAGAAACGACTGCGTGACCTAAGGCTGAACGGAACACCCCGAGAAGGGGCGGCCGCTCGCTGAATGCCGAAATTGTGAGTGGGAAGGGGAACACCGCAGCAATCTTGCCAGCTCAGCGATTATGCCTATCTCCACACGACCGTGTGTAGGTGACAAAGACGTCAGTTATAGGCGTCCAGCGTTGATCAGCCGGCACCGCCGCTCTTTGTTCGACTAGCACCGTCTCCCACGACGTTTTCCTTCTGTTGGGGCAATAGCAAACCCATTGCCCAAGAATGCCGCCTGTATGATCGATTTAAGATTAGTTCGTCATTTTTGATATCGGAAGTTTATCAGGTCACAGTGCCAAGAATGATGTCAGACTCACTAAAGGACATGATATTTAAAAGTTCAACTTGTTTTGATAAGATGCTTGTAAAGTTAGCAACGATGAACGAAAGATTGGCAGTAAAACTGCTCTTTGGGAACTTGTTGTTGACAGTGCGTCAGTAATTCTGTTCTTTGTCGTGGCTCGAACGAATACAAACTGCATTACTCGCCGAGTCATACATGTATGACTGAGTGCCGAGGCGTAGTTTATTGTAATTAATTTAATGTTTGATCCCGCATTTTCTAAATTGTCCGGCAAATTCCCAGAACTTTTGCCGCGCAAAGCGCGCTTAAAAAAAAGGAAGGTCTTCAGAGGTTTGGATTTGGGGCGTTTCGTTCTTCAGTTCGAAAGCATTGCGAAGTACCCTTTCTTTACTTTGAAAGCTAAAAAAATGTACGTTAATCGGTCGATTTGTTTCCAATCGTTTTCGGTCATTGGGATAAGCTCTTTCAATTTCACCCAACTAAATTCCAAAAGTTTCTCGCGCAATACCAGTCACGTTGACTTTGACGTCATTCCACGTTTCGGTATTTAACTCTGGAAAGCCTTTGACAATTAAAATATTTCACCTGACTCTGTTCTCCAGGTCATCAACGACATTGCTAATTTCAATGAAATAGTCACAAAGTTATATTGAGTAGCGTTTGAAGGTATTAAAACTTGTTTCAGTTGTGCCTAAATTTTCCTGAATAATCGGGATTTCGTGCACTTTCACCTTCGGATTAGATACATGCTCTCTGAGGGCAGCAATGCCCCTGTTGATTTGTTCTAACTTCAAGGAATGGTCTTGCTGCCTTTGGTTAGACGCTGCAATGAGGCTTTTGGCAGCTTTTTGCAGTTAATAGATTCTTTCTGCTTTCGTAATAGGCCCGGGGTTTGCCTCAAGGTGTCCAGTGGAGGCCAAAATTATGAACATGACAATAGCCACAGTTAAAATCATCACAGACCCGAACTTACGTCTTACTGGAAGCCGCAAGCGCCTTGTTTGCAAGGTCGGGGTTAGTTTTCTTCTAGGTAAAAATGAGCCAATGCGTGCTCTATGTATCGCAATATGAACACCCATCAACACAAACAGGCGCTAAAACCAAGTAGCACTTGGGGGATTTATCATCCGTCCACGAGCAAAACCTGGTTCATGAAATGGCGGAAGCAATTGACGCTGTCGAAGTGCCACAGCGCTGAAACTCCTTTCGAGCAGAAGTCCGTGCAGATGTGCTGGCTATGTCAAACGGAAACCATCCGAAGTGACCGAAGAGTTTCGAAAAAAATTTGTCGTAAACTGCGCAATGAGTGCGGAGCACCTGTACACCTGGACAATTAAGGGCGGTGTTCCTCATGCGCAGAGTGGGTCATCAATATGCTTGTGGCCGATCTCTAAAGCACGTCGCAAAAAGAACGCTACCACTTGATACCTTTGTTGCCCTCCGATCTCAAAAAGAAAAATAATATTTTGAAAGCAACCCCTGAAGCCACAAAGCACGCTGGAGAGGTCAAGAAAACTTAGAAGAGAAATGGAGGTCTGGGCGAGATGACCCATGCCAAGGACATCCAATTTACAAAACTTTTGCGGCTTTTGCTCTATCCTATTACATGTCAGACGTTATGGACTGCTCACGAAAAAGCGCGAATAAGAAAGATGTGCGGCTTTTCGTTGACTAAAAGCAAATCAACGTCACGAAGCGGTCCACGACAAGATCGATTAGGGAAGCCTTCAAAAAATTCAGTTGCCCATCCCGAATCATAGGAAGGCCTAACGAAACTTTACCATCTTCGACCGAAGTGGCTTAAAAGCGCCCACTTTATAAAGAACGTTTGTGCCTCCACGGGGCCAACTTGTCACTTTCCATTACATATCGGTCGAATTCCACAAGGATAAAGACCACGATATTTGAAGATTTCCAGCCTTTTTTTTGTGACAATCCTCCAGAAAACTGCCCCATGTTAACATGTGGACTCTGTTTGAAGAAAAATATAACTGTGTTAAGAAATTAGGCACTGAGCCTGAAGATAACCTAGAGTCAGTGGCGTACCAACTTGATTTTGAGTGGGGGGGGGGGGGAGGGGCAAACCAGACCCCCCCCCCGGCCGTGGGCGATGCCATTAGTACCCCTTAGGTGCCGCCGGCTCGTGTTTGCCCTGCCCAGTGGCGGCGGTTTCAGGGGGGGGCAAAACACATGCCTTGCCCCCCACTCTGAGAACTGGGGGGGGGGGGCAAGCGCCCCCTTGGTCCCCCGGTCGGTACGCCCATGCTTAGAGTTGGCATTGTGGGAGCTGTTTGGGGAGTTAATAAAAACACATTTGGAGGAAACAGTTTTAATTAACGAGTTCAAGAAGTGTACGACAAAATACATACCCTACTCTTACAGCAGACGCTTTCAATGAAAAGCAACATGCCTCGAAAAAGCGAATATGCAGCCACGTGCCATGATCTTAGACTTCGATTATGCCGAAAAGGGAAGAGCTGTAATCCATAGTGTCGTGCAAAGTTACCACTGGAAAAACGAGATGGTGACGATCTTCACTTGCGTAGCCGCGACCACAAAAGGACGCTAAGGTTTGAGGGGTGAGAGATGACATTTGCCACGAATCTGCCCACGCGCTCTTTGCACTCCCATTGATCAAAGAACCTCTTAAGGAGCTACTGCCAGTGTTTTCTGATGTAGTTTATATTTATTAAGAGGGTCCACATTAAGCCACTTCGAGTATCGTTTTTATATACACGACTTCGAGAGGAAGACAAATGTCACCCAGTTGATATACTCAGTGTCAAGGCACGGAAAAAGAGCGTGCGAAGGAGTAAGCGTTGATCTCAGGCATCACACATCAACGCATAATTAAAAAAAAAACAAAAAAACGCAGTTTAATTTTATAATTGAAGCTCGTACCTTTGTTGATAAACTGAGCCACATAATATTGGGATAGGGCTTCCTGAGGAAATGAGTCAAATTCAAGCGCTTGTGTGTTTCAATCGACCAAAAAGGAGATCACCCGTTCTCAGGAGTCGAAGGAGGTCTGGGAGAAGGTTACGGCGTCATAGGGCATTCAGTGCGCTCATTTGTGGAGCAAAGCAAAGGACTGAGGGAGGATACCGCCGTATAAGAAAGAGCTAGTAAAGCTACAGTGTAGCAGGACAGATATGCTGGGGCCATGAAACGGAGAGGCAAGCATGTTTCAACAATGAATTCAGTTTGCCCTTCTGTAAGTGGACTCTCGGCAGGAAAACGGCTGCGTTCAAGTGTTCAACAGTGAATTGCCTGAATTCTGACCTGTGCAAACGTTAACACAGTATCGCAGTGAAGTAGTATCTGAAAAAATGCTTCCCTCTAACAATCTGCTGTCGAAATTGTTTCTGTTTCTGACTGTTTCGTTAGTCACCTTTTTGTGTGAGAAGCGGCAGTCCCGTGGTGTTTACCGCTTGCGTTTTGTCCCATGTGCGGTCTATCAAAAACATACTTGAGTACGAACTTACATAGAGCCCTGAGAACTTTGAACGCGGAGAGTAAACATGTTTTGTGTCGTCGAAACGACAGTGCGTGATTCGGAAACATTTTGGCACAGGTATAGAATTCCTTAATAGTTCTACGATCTGTCAAGGTTTTCAATTTACTTGTTGCCAATTCACCGGCTTTGTTTTGTGCCGGACAATTTTAATGCTATTTTTTGTCAGCCTAATGCAAATAAGTCTGCCATAATCTCTTCCAACCGGTGACTTTTTCAACTTGACTGTTTATAGAGTTTTGCTAAAATATATATATATTTTTTTCCTTTTCATTTTTTGCGTGTGTTTATTGGGTGTGATCGAAACACTAGAAAACCACTTTGGTGTGTGTTTTATGCCCTTAATAAGTGATATTTCTTCAATTCTCTGGTAACAAGAATTGCATAGAGCTTGGTAACTACATATACCCACAGGTAAAAAAATTCAATACATCGATCGTCTAAACGGCAATCCACAGAGTGAAAATACTTAGTAATTGTAAGTTTTGAAAATTTTCAGAAAGTTTGACTTCCATAAAAATTTGTGTTACCTATATAGACGTGTTCTACTGCCACTGCTTCCTGCAGGGTTATGTTTAATTTTATCCTTTGGTATATGCTCTTTAATTTGTCGAGCATTGTAATTTGCATTTTTGTGTTTTTACATAATGTATTATTGTATCATTCTTATATAAAAATGTTGTTACGCAATACGTAATATTCCAGTCCTATGTATGACTAAATATGCTGGTAAGTATTCATATTAGGTCATTAATCATATTCATGGCACAATATTGGTCATAACAGCACCCATGCGAAGGCGCACTCACAACGGACAATCTGCGAGATTCAAGCTTTATTTGCAGGCATACAAACAATATACTATACTCTTAATAATATTTTATAATATACCACTATCATACTATTCTATGACAAAAAAGATTAGAAGTGTTTTTGTTTAGACAATTGATTGCGAAGTAAGATTTTTGAAATATTGGTCTGTTCTAATGTATGTAGCAGATGTCTTCTTTTACCTAAAATAATGAATTTATAATAAATGGAAAAAACTACGTTTAGATTTTCTTATGGTATCAAGTTTATTATTGTATCCTAAATAAGTAACGCGTAAATCATTGGCAAACTTGCCAAAATGACAAAACAAGAAAACACAGTTCGGTATTTTTTTAAACTTCCAAAGTATAAAAATGTTAGTTCAATAGGCGCAATCAGAACTATTTTGAATTCGCCCCCCAAAAGTCCTAGGAAAATAGTTTCATAAGCGACAAAAGAGCGAGTGGTCAAACATGCTATCTCCGATAGGCTAAAGAAACGTCAATTTTCGCCTCGGCCGCTTAAATGCGCAAACACTTGAAAAACAATATATTGAAAGCTTGCCGTGTACTCTGTCTTTCATTTTAAGAATGCTGCCAAAACATATATTTCTCATCGAAACTAAAATATGACCTTAAAACCATGCGTGAGTTGAAATAGAAGTACCCACTTAAGCTCTGACACATGAAGGCATCTGACGCGAGATCTTGTTGAATTCCTGTTTCCCGTCCCACTGAATCTCTTTGTTCTCTGGCAACCGCGACTGTGATGTGCTTTCCCGTGTGAAATAAATGGTAATCAATGGTCCTGTAAATTTTTTTAACTGCACACCAACACGCCGTTTGCAGCAACATGGTTAGCAAAAAGTGCACGTTTCTACCATGAGTCGAGGATTGTTTTTTGTGCAAGAAACCAGAAACCGTAAAGCACGTGTTCCCTGACCTTTGGGATGCTATCCTGTTCTGGGATGTGCTCCAACGCACCCTAAAAAAACCTGCAGCTCACGCCTTGAGGAATAAATTTCTCCTCTTTGGAGGGGACGTCTTTCCCATATGACCTCGTATTTTTACTGGTCCCATATGCTATTCGGAGATCTAGGATGGCAGTTCGTCATGCGGATTTGCATGCCCGTCCAGTACGCTATTATTTAATTGAAAATGTGAACACGATTGCCGCCGTGTACCAGAAAATATGTCCGGAACTGGTGTGGTTGCCGGCCCTTGTGAAGCTGTCGATGATTAGATAATTTTAACAATTCTCGCCTGCTGCCAAAACCTCGCAGGCAGCGTTTTATCGTCATCATGACTAACGTCGATCTTGCTTAAAACTTTATTTTAGATGTTCAAGTGAGAGGCATCGTCCATTGTAGTTCTCTGTTCACTCTCAACATATTACAATACTTAATGTCTCCGCTTCGCAAGCAGCAGCGGACCCAGGTTGCGTTCTCGCGGGCGGCGGGCAATCTTTTTCAATGATTTTGCAACGTCGACGACGGACGCTCTACATCGCCAACTACAACATCAACAACTACAGCAGATGCCGTTTCCAGCGGTCGCAAAAACCCACAGCAGCTGTCGCTATAAAAAAAAAGAAAAAGATAAAGCCTGCATATTTATTTTCTTGATTTATTTTATATCTCTCGGTCACGTTTTAGTGCACATTGATAGGCGCTAACAGACGCATGTATGGGACCATTGCTCCTGCAAAATGGAACGCTAGAAGGCCGCTTTAATGGTCACGTCTTGCGAGCGTTGCGGACGGATTTGAATGGGGGCAGGACAGCAGACGGACACAGGCGATGGCGGACGCCGACCCGCCGATTTCATGGCCACGTCTTACAGAGGCGTTGCAGGTGACGACAGACGGAGGAGAAACAGCAGACGATTGTTGCCGCGCGTCTGCTCGCTTGACTAGCGGGCGGTGACAGACGCCAGGCTAGACAAACTCGACTTGACTGCAGGGATAAACTAGGCTTGAGAGCTTGTTCGGTCGAGCAGCCAAGCCAATGCGTTGGTAATGGGCGGGGCCACTGATTTGTGGGCGGGGCATAAAGCGGGCCGTCGCCTCCACCTAAATTTCGTCTCACGGCGTAAATATTGCGCGAGAAAAGTCTTTCTCCTGAAAAGAAACAAAAACTTACAAAAATACATGTGTCAATTTAACATTTAAAAAAAATATTTTTTTTTCTAATTTCCGTTTGTCTTTAAAGCAGGTGTCTTCAAACGTTCTTTTTACGAAAAGACCCAGTTAGCAATCTCTCGCACTTTCAAGGTCCTGGAAAAAAAAGTGTAAGTATGCACGAAAACTAAATCAATAAAACCAGATATAAGCATTTAATCAGAGAGATTAATATTAAAATAAGATTTTTAACCATTTTTTAAATTAATGTTAGCGTAAGTTTTGAAATATTTCTTTATAAATAAATGTTGAAGTGATTCTGCCTACTTAGCTTATTATGACATTACAGATCACTTGAGGCAACGTTACTAGGACATCTCAGTTGGAAATCTGCTATAGAGACTGCTCGGAAAAAGTGGCACCGATCCGTACACCAGAACCGAGCTAACGGCGATCGCAACGCCGCCATTTTTCCCGCAGCGGCCACTGGAGGAAGTGCAAGGCTCTACTGGTTAGGTAGTGCCGCATTCGATAGAGTCTGCTGTAGAGGATCTATTTTGGCTTTAACCGGCCATTTTGGCTCCGAAACATATACGGTGGAAAGGGTTTCAGGGATGCCAAATTCAGAGCCGTATATGTAGAGAGTTTGACCATTCGTTGGAAAGTACAGGAAACAAATAAGGAGGCGCCATTGGCCGAAAGCGGGCAGGGCGTGTTCCACTGTGTCTTCACAAATTCGAATGTGGCCAACCAGAGGCCGTAAATAATACCCTGGCGGAGGTCACGAGAAACAAACTTAATTAGTGCGTCGGAGTGATTCTCGCTGACTGAAAATATGGCGCATGTGATGTTTCAATCACAGTCATACAAAATCATGGTGGAAGCGGGTGAGTAGCGTGACGATCGACATAATCCGTACGCCTAGCGCCGAGGGCCGGGAATCTGCCGTCCGAGGGGTCACACTGTGTTCGAGCAAAACAGAGTTGAGCAGTACATTCGTTTCTCACATTCGTTTCTCCAGACATACATTCTGATATCTTCTTGTATGCTTCTTTAGCATTCGCTCCTGTTCATAAGCATATAAAACAGAGTAATGCTTGTTTTCCTAATGCCTCCCCTTAAGGGCTCATTCCCCCCCCCCTTTCCTGCTCTCACCGGTTCTACAACATCTTTCCCATACATAGTCCAGATTACACGATGGTTCCTCTGCACCTCTAAGTTACGTTTAAACAAGTTGAGAACCACGCAAGCCTTCCTGTAGCCTTGCACGTGAAGTGGAACTAGACGTCACGAGCGCGCTGGAGACGCAAGATCTCCCGAGGTGCATCACGCTCTCCGATGGCTGCTCTTGGAGCGCTCGCTGGGATCAGCAGTTTGGAGTAAAAAATGCGGCCATCCGTTCAAACTAAAAACGTGCGATTGTCATTAGCATATATAGTTAACTGTGTTAAATTTATTTTTGAGGGTGATGGGCATATTTCAGGTTTCATTTTAGTATCCACCTAAATAAACGGCCTCCCTGGATTGGGCTGTTCCCTTTGAACACAACGTCAGAATGCCGTTTTTCGGCTGCCGCCAGGATGGCGGTCGCTCGAGTTAAGCCATAGTTAACGTGTTTCTTCTACCATCGGCAACCACTGTACAGCGTAGTGCGAAGCGTGCAAATTTAATAAATGATAATATAATTTATATTGTAATACAAACTACTACTCAAATGCCAAAAAAAAAAAAATACCGGCACTGTGCACAGCAGCAACCGTCGAGTTCTTATACCTTTTCACACTAATTAAAGACATCGGAACTTACTCATTGACTCCCACACATGCTCATATTTGGGGACCTAAATGGGGAGCAGACTTCCGCGACAGCAACCAGGAGAAACCCGAGCTTCAACGCCGACATTGCTGGGTCCAGCCGCGTCTTTCAGTTGAGAAGCCTTCACTAGAAAAAGTTCAAGTTCTTTCCGCGATATGTTTGCCTCACGCGATACCTTGGAATTGACCTTCTGCTTAGCTGACTACTGTGAGAACTACGCACTCGGCGGACCAATCAACCGCCTTCCTTGCATCACCTGCCCCGCTATCACCACGTCGCTATGGGAAGGGGCGTGATCACGTGTCGGAAGATAGACGTCTGACTGGTCCGACAGTCTCGTAACATCTGACGCACTGTCGTCTGAGGGGAAACGGGGTACAGCGACGCAGCTTGGATGGGCAGCTGCGACAATGCGTCCCATTAATTGCGAAATGCCGTTCGCCTAGTGCAGATGACTGTTAGCCTTGCGCCTACTTTAGCCGTCGTTGCTGCAAACACCGCTGCAGATTGCCACCGATGTTGACTTGCGCAGGAGTAGAAGGAAAATCTATCTAGAAGCAGGTATTGCAGGTTGCAAGCACCTGTCTCTCATCACACGGGTCAATGTTTGTGTTTCTTAATGATGGCACGTTAATTAATGATATATAATGGGGTGCGTGATGTATATGTTGCCATAAATATTTGTATTATAAATAATGAACTCTGAAATCCGCGCGAAATATTGATGGGCTCTTCATCGTGCACACTGTGAGAAGATCAAAGGTAAATATACTTTTTTTTAAGGTCGAATTCGAATTTGGATGGCGATAGTATGTCCACATACTATCTTAAGTAATGTTAACTAAAAACAATATTCACCTCAATATTTGAGATATTTGGTTCACATATTTTACAGCTCTGTATATATCAAGCGGCGTTTGAAACTTATTATGCACTGATTGTCCGTTAAAGGATAGAAGAAATTTACGCTGTTGTTCTCTTACACAGCAAGCAAACCTACGCATCACCAAGCGCTCTGTCTGCGCCCAAGTGTAGCTCCAGCGGCCCAGACAAGTTGTTGGTGCTTTACATCTAGCTGCCAAATTGAAAGTAAACGTTTTGCGGAAATTTTTAATAAAACCAATGGAGCTCATTTCTGGGAACCGTCGCTATCATCTCCATGCATTCGTGTGCTTCGCAGGCGCCATTTCTTGAACTTAAATTTTTCGAAAATCGCTTATAACGTGTGATTCTGATTACCTGGAAGCTCCCAAACTGTGGTAAGGGACACTACCCATTCGTTTCGACAAAGGCTGAGCGTAAAACAAAAAAGTTTACTTTGCGTAAAAGTCTCTCTTTCTCTCTCTCTCTCTCTCTCTCTCTATATATATATATATATATATATATATATATATATATAGAGAGAGAGAGAGAGATATTTGTTTTTTGGGCATTTTGTGCAACGCTTACCCTCTAAGAAAAATGGAGGAAAAAGCTAACAGCGCCGCGTCTTCCTCCCTTCTACTGACGCGCCCCCAAGCGAACACGAGAAGACGGCAGGAACGAGACGTTTTTATCCTTCTCCAAGCAGACGGGAGAAAGCTTTCGCCCTCCCGACTCATCTTCTTTCGGTTTCGTTTTTCGAGCACGTCGCTCACGTTGTTTAATAAATGCTGTGAAGTTGATTGAGCTTCAGCGGCAGCGAAGGCCACCTGTAATTCCGTCTCCCAGTCCAAACGTTCAGAACATTTCGGTTCCATTGATGTTTCTACCACTAATTTTATCAAACGAGCAAACGGAGCCGCTAGAAACTGCGAACTGCCGGAGCAGCGCCAACAGCGCTACGTACACCGGGTAAGATATTCGTCTTCGGAGTGCGGTACGCACGCGGAACCACGCGGAACTGTGTCGACGTTTTCGACGTAATGGAAATCGCCGAAACTGCGCCCAAGACAGGCAGGTTTTGCTGCCGGCTGCCTGGGTGCCTTCCGTGCTGAGTTCGGTTCTCTTTTCCGATGCCGAGTGCCAACCGGCAGTCAACGTGGTTCTGTACTTCTGCGTGTCAGGAACATAGCCGCAACATCGCGATGGCAGTGTTGTGCGTTGTGAGGAGAAGACTGGAATTATCGCCGATGTGGCCGTGTGTCCGCGTATCAGTGGTGTAACAACAAGATGAGAGGACGTAAACTGTCGGGCATTGACGCCACTGGTTGGGCCGTGATCGGAGGGGGCAGGGTGTCGCAGGTTGACATTCCGCTTTACAGTAAAGAGTTTAAGACCACTTGAGGGATTAGGTGCAATCGATCGACGTGCGGAGAGTCATGTTGGAACGCTGGTCTGAACCGTAAGCTCCTATCGTACAGTGGCCAATGTAACTGTCGGTTGTCTCTCTCCGAGAGCGATTGCGCTCTGGGGAAAGGACTGAACAGCAGAGTGTCGAACCGAAATTTTTATCGTTTCGGTTCGTGTTCGGATTCACGGCTTTCGGTTCAGTTCCGGTTCAGCTCCGGGGAGTAATAATAACGGTTCAAACCGGTTCGAACCGGTTTGAACCGCTAAACTCAGATTATATTTTCCGCGTTGTTCTGGCAATAGGCACTATTTACGCCGTGAAACGAATAACTATACAGACAAACACGCGGCTCTTACTTGACGCCTCTGCGGTAGCGCTGCTATCGCCACGGCGCATGCGCGGAAGCTTCACCTCACACGAATCTGGTTTCTGCCCTCGAGCAGTGTCCACAACTGGTGTGGGAAAACGCGGGCTTGTTTCTAAACAGCGTGTCGGCGTATAGTTCCTTCTATCGTCCGTACAATCCAATTTTGTTTTCAGGTACCCAAGCTATGAAATTCCGTTATTTAATTTCAACGCAACAAAGAAAATCTACATTAACGTACAAAACGTCGTGTTCATACGACTCAACATCCCTTTGCTTATCAGAGACATTTTTTTTACTTGAATCAAAATGTTTAAGTAAAACAGTAAAGGGTTGAGTGAGCTTGTTGGTACATTCCTGTAAATGGATCAGCTTGGACTTTAGAACTATACTGTCCTTTCCTAGCCTTTCTTTCTTAGTTTTTAAGAATAGTTATAAAGTTCAAGCTGATCTATTTATACGGTATCAAAACGTTGTCGCGAAGTGTGGAAGGTCGCATAAAATACCCGTGATTGGAACAACTTTGCGTCGCAGTATTAAAAGTTAAATCGGGGTTGTGTCTTTGAACTAAGGAATTAATTACAGAACATAAAATTATGAAATGGGCACTTCGTAGCCATATATATCATGAAATATGGGTTACAAAATATGTTTCACAATATATATATGAATACGACACAACTGAGCAGAAAGCAATGAAATTTTCAAAATTCCACGAAAGCTTTAAGGCAATCTCTTTCAGTCTATCTTTTATAGAAACACCGAGTGGCAATAACAATGCTTGTTTTTCTAACCAAACATGTTTACACTGAGCACCGCGATGAATGAAACGAATTATGCAGAAAGGAGTAATCGAAATTGTACGTTCTCTCTAATCTATACGTACCTTCACACTCAGATTGAATCTGGCCCAAAATAGCTCTTGCCCAAGTGAACATTTTTTTATACAGGATAAACAGGCATAGTGTGACTGTTGTGGCTTGGACTTGACAAGAGGCCGGTCAATTCGATTTGCAAATAAACATCAGACTTGTTAATTGATGATTTTAATGCGATAGCGTTAAGGAGCCCATGTTGTAGAAAAGCCGATTTCGGTGGCGTGAAGGGAAAATCCTGATTGGTCAATAGGGTCATGACGTCACAGCTACATGTCCTCGCGCGGGAATTTCAAACGACCCACAATGCTCTATGTAAAACGTGACGTCACGCGTGGAATGAAAATGATTAAAAAATGACATGTAATGTGAATTAAAGGTCGCCGCATGTCTCGAATGATTTCACTTTATATAGCAATCCATTTGCCTTAAAGAAAAAAATGTAAACATTTTAGGCGGGATTCGAACCCACGACCATTCGGTGCGAGTCACACTTACTACTGACTAAGTCATACAAGGCTTTTTTTTTTCTTGAGTCTACTTGCTAGGTCACGCAAGGCAGGCTTCCACGGGGAATGACAAGGCGATGCGAACGGAGCCCAAAAACGCTATCGCGTTCCACTCCTAAAGGCGAAGCTTAAGCGTCCTCCAAGCTTTTTTTTTTAAGTAAAACGAAATAATATTTTATTCTGTACTCGACATGGCAGCTACTTTAATGGATACTTTCTGACGGTTTGCGAGTGTAATCGTCATAGTTCCGCCACGCGCCCCTGTATACTCTGTTTTTGTCCAGCCGTTATGTCCCCCACATAAAAAAAGGTAATAACAGACTTGTATATGTTTGAGAAGTTATATGTGTCGTAAACACACAGTTACCTAAATTAGCTTCAGAATCAGAAATTTGTGTAATGCTGTCGCAAATCACTCACAACGTGCCTGTCGAGGATAAAAACGCCGGAAAAGATTTGCAGAGCATCTCTCAGATAATTTGGAGGTGCATTGCTTTGGGATGACCGGCCCTTTATTTATGCTGTCAAACCTTCAGTCAGTAATTAATTATACATTTTATTATCATAAAGTATTTTTACTCCATGAAGTTCACATAACCGCTTGAAACCGACACGGGAGGACGATCCTCGAAACCACGCCAGCTGTTGAGTTTGAGTAAACGTGTTATTTTGTTCGCTGATTAGCGTTGTGAAACATCGGGTTGCAGGGTATGCCAAAAAGGGCGTTGTGCTCACATAACAAATCTGAAGGCAAGTACACGAAATGTGAAAAAAAGAGAATATAAATGATATTTTTTTAAATAATCCTTACAGAACGCCTTCCTGCAAAAAAGATGCATTAAGATGCATGCAACGATATTCCTAATTATATATAAATAGCGCGAAGGACAAGCAAAGATTCTTAAAGTGCAAACAAATCACATTTCGTCACCTTGCATGAACTCGAAACTTGGCGAAATACTGGCTCAGGAGCTAATGTTATATTCGGTTTTACGTGCACTTGTTCTGGGTCTTCACTATACAACACTGTGCTTTATCAGTCATGCGCTCTAACATTTCATTCGGCTGCCGTAAATGATCCAAGACTGCTATAAATACTGAACAACTTTACAATTAGGGCATCTATTGCTAGTGTTGTGAATATTGCATTTCATCAGAAAGTTGAACTGTTTAACATGGTATCGCGCGACGTCATCACACTATATGCTGGTAGTCATTACGAATTCTCTTGCTGACAAAATCAAATTCGATGGTGCAAAATGCATGCTGCAGGAGGTTCGTGCTCAGTGAAAGCCAAGTATCTGAGAGGCACGAATAACTATTCTTAGTGCACCGTGGTGAGTAACGGCGCGAGCGTCTGGCACGACAAAAGTGCGCTTTTTGGCAAGAGTGTTGTTGCAAACAAATTAGATTCCGGGGCCACGTACGCTTTCTGGTCTGCGCCGAAGTTGCGGGGCGGAGGAACCTTTACAACGCAGTATGTTTTTAAAACTACCCCCCCCCCTTCGTTTTTTTTAATGCTTTTCCAGAGAATGTTTTGTATTCCTGAGGAATTGCCTCTTCCTTTTGGGTGTGTTTAGTCGAAAATTCTATTTGTCACTTGGTAAAAGTAATCCTGTATTGTTTTTATTTTGCACACCGTCAAGTTTAAAGGGATCATAAAATGATATCGGGTTGGAATGTTCATGACTTTTCAGAGGCATACTCGTCCTAGTCCGGCCCAAGTATACTCGCACAGACCGGCACTGATTCAGAAGCTTTTTTGTCGTGGTGAAATTGCGAGGATATAATGAGACAATTTCTTTCAGTCTTGCCTTCGCCAAGATCAATGACGTGATTGTGGGATCGAAATCACCCGTCTGACAACACTCGAGCGCGGCTCATGCATTGGAAAACCGCGTGAGCACTGGACTTCGGCTCGTAACAATCAATGCCTCGTCTGACATTCGTGTAGTGACTCGTGTCCAACCACTGCGGTGATGAGAATAGCCGAACTGTAACAATGCCTGGAGCTCAGTACGCCTTTTCTACTTTTCCAACCGCAGCACGTGGGTATGATATATGTTCGCGGAATAGGATAGGCACTAAGCCACGTGGCCACTTCTGGCTCTAAGTTGAGAGGATGAACGATGGTCATATTCCTCTAATTTTTTGGCGACTGCCATTGCCTAGAAAGAAGAGCTAAGCAACTTCATTCAGTTATTAACGTTAGGGAGTCACTAAGTAGTATTTAATGAAAATAGAAAAATCGTTTGAAGGTTCCTTTAAGCAAAAATACAGAGGTGGTCGAGACTTGGGCGATAACTTGAGAACGACGCTCGCGTGACACTTAGGGGCTGTTTATACTCCAAAGTCGACGAACGCAACGCGCGCCGGCGCAGACCGACGTTCGTCGGCCACTACGTTACGCCGAGAAGCGCCCGAACGATGGTGTTTACAGTCCAGCGTATTTCAACGCTGGTCCAGCGCGCCCTGACGAACTGCCCCACTTTGCGCATGCGCGCCTCCGGGGCAACCGCATCGTCTCTACGGGTTATCGATAGGCGGTAGCTTGCGCCACCTAGCCTATATGCAATCGGTCAGTGTGGTTCGCCCTCGTGTTGTCATGTCACGCTTCAAAACAACCATTCGGCGTAGCGGTTAGCAGTTCAAAAACAAGCAAATGACGGGGATAACGAGCGCAAACCAGCATTTATTTTCTCCTAAATGTCACATAAATGTCAACAAATAAACAAAAACGAAAAAAAGCCCGATATCGCGTTTGTCGAACCTAGCTACTTCGCAGTGTCGCCGTAATCGTGCCAAGCGACTCCAGCGACTTCGCCGGAATGCTTCAATGAAATCAATACACTCGATATTCCACAGAGACCTCGTTCTGACAGAGAGCCGGTGTTTTATCATCATAGTAGACTTTCACGCTGACGGACACCGAAGAGAGCGGACGATGCCTAAATTACGCAATGTACGCGTTCGAAATTGTAACGCACTTTACAAAGCCTATACACACAATACAGGATTCAGTTCAATTTTCATCGCGCACCACTACTATCATTTACAAGCTGAGACCGTTTACATGCGAGGATCGAGTGTAGCGCATCCTCAGAGCGGCCCACGTCCACGCACACACTTGCCCAGCCAAGCGCACAGACGTTAAAACGCACACCAACACGGGAACAGGACAACAGCACACGACACACGGCAAGAACGACAGGTTCAGATCTCACTTAGCATCTCGCGAGTCGCAACACACTCCGACTGGCCCCGACGACCCCGCCAACCGGATTCCGGACTGAGGCATTCGCGCGAGGGCTTCTGGGATAGCCTCCGTCGTCGTCGTCGTCGTCCAGCGTTGAACGTAGAGCATGTTCAAGTCCGTTGTAAGCTACGTTGTCGCGCGTGGAGCTGTTTGCGCTGCGCCGCGTTGAACTTGACGTTGGAGTATAGACACGCCGTTCGCAGACAGCGTCAGCGAGCGTGAATGAGCGCGTGCGCTCGTTGACGTTACGACCACGGTGGAAGAAATACATTTAGGTGGTGTCTCTGGTCGCTCTTCGCGCGGGGAGCGAGCGACCAGATCTTGTTCGGAGCTAGCATTGAACCAGGAGTATACTCTGTTTCACATCATGATGCACCGCAGGAAAGGCTACAAGCGCGAGCTCCTTGCTCTGGGGCACATCTCGGCGGCACAAGCTCTTGTGACTTAAGAGCGGCTGAGAACGCTATGAGCTCGTGCTTCTAGCCTTCGCTGTGGTACAACATAAGGTGAAACGAAGTATAGTTAGCTCCACGCCGCCGCGGAGGGCGCTGAATTGTGAGCACCATGGGTATGAACAATGAGGCCTCTCTTCGGCGGCCATGGTTTTGGGGGCGTAGCTTGCTCGCCTTTTTCGTGGTGTAGTGGTGGTATGCGGCCAGTGGCTGGCCTCATGTTTTGCTTTGGTGCTGTGTCGATCAAAGGTGCCACCATCGTGCACGAAGATGAGCCTTAACCCTAAGAAGAAGTTACGCTATGAGGATGGGAAAGACGTGCTTCGTTCCCAACTGCAATTCGGGTTACCGGAACTGTGCAGAACGAGTGTCCTTGTTGAAAGCTCCATCGAATGACGCTCGCCTGGAGCAGTGGCGTCGTGCAATCCCGAGGGCTGATCGCAAGTTACTACCTAGTCTCCTCATCTCGTTGTCCAAGGGAATGCGAAGATGTCTGGACAGAAAAGGCTGAAGAAACCAAGGCTGTGAAATGCATACAATATTATGTAACTGGGGTTTTCAGTGTGAAAAAAGCTACACGCTGCCCTGCATGCGATCCGCCTTCAGCATCGACAATAACACATCTGCTGAAACAGCACTGACAAACGTGAACAACAGAGGACGCCTTATACACCCCAATAAAAACCTTTTTCAGCTACTGAAGAAAGCGGAACAGTTCTTCGTGGAAAATAAAAGCCACCAGACTGTCTACTGGGACAAAGTCGACAGTGTTCATGACACATGCACAATAACGTTTCTATGCGCTGAGCACAAAGAAGAAACAATTGCCCAGTTGCTCCACTACTACTTCAGCATGCGAATGCGACAACACTGTAAGCATATTACCATGAGTATGAACAAACAAGCTCAAAAATGAAGAAATCAGCAAAGCAGCGCTCCTCTTAGTTTAAGAGCATGGGCGAGAAACACAGGATGTAGGAGATGGCGTTCTTTGGTAGTATGAAGTGAATTCAGCTTTTGTGTACATTTTAAAGCACAACTATTTGTCAGGTATTTTTTTTACAGATGAAAAGTGATTTATGTCCTATAACCGCTACTATTATTTGACTTTGTCACTCTGTCATCATGTCAGTCAGTGTGTCATCATACTGTGTCATCATTTCAGTCACCATGTCATCATAAATATAATTTTTTTCTGCTCACAAGGTTTGTATGTTCCACAATACAAGTTGACATTGTCCGACCTCCTATAAAGCCACGCAATGTGTGTAAACAATTTACGGAACTGTTACCAAACATGCTGTTTGACAAAACATGCGGGCACGACCCAGGTGTTTACTCTAAATTATTGAAGGCCCAGTAGATTATGCCGGGAAGTTTTATATTCATACGAATATTTTTGTCACGAAAGTCATCATTGGAATGTTCTCGTTTAAAAAAAAACAAAAAAACAGGAACCGCACGGGGGAAAAGGCAATCAGTGCCAGTGCGCCAACATAAATCCATCATTTCACTACACAGTACACAGGAACCGAGTAAAGAATGCATATTTTCCTTCACAAGCCCTCTATACGAGCCTTCACCAGCCCCTCTAAACTTTGGCGCCATCTATCCCCGTGCGCGTGAAGCGCGCTCGCGCGCCGAACACAATGTGGTCGCCGCGTGAGACAGAGAGTCATCACCTAAATGTATTTCTTCCACTGTGGTTACGACGAAGTATGAACAGCTCTTTAGAGCAGCTGCCAACGTTCGGCTGTCCCTCTGATGCCACTTCGAAATTTTTTTCTTCAGGGAATCCCTCGCCTACACACATGTAGTCTATGTAACGTTATATTAATAAGTCACATTTAGTCCCTTCAATACTTCTATTCTCGGGGACATCTTCCGAGGTAGTTCAGCAACAACGAAAACATGTTTGGGTGCTGGGACAAGTAGGCGACTCCCCTTGACGAGCAGCCCGTCGCTCACCGTGAACTCGCCCCTATGTTTCCACTACTTGAGGAGATTCACCGCCACCTTGGGGTTCACAGGCTAGCCTTGCTCGCAGTACTTCAAGAGAATGACGCACTCGCCGTATGAAGCTTGCTCTTGACGCAACCTGTCGAGTTTCACTGGTGACTTGTCCTGGATGTCCTGGACCACGCTCTCGACGAACAGCTCCAAGGCACCTACAGTTGGTGATGCCTGCTCCAACGGCGCCCTGGACAAAGTGTCAGCCGTCGCCAACAACTTGCCGGGAATGTGAAGAACCTTGAACTGGTACCTCATCAATTTAAGGCGGAGGTGTTAAACCCTGGTGGGAGCATATCTACGTCCATGCTGCCAAATAAAGACGTTAAGGGCAGGTGGTCGGTCTCCGACACGAACTGCAGACCTCGGACGTATTCATCAAATCGCTGAACGGCCCCGGTGATCGCCAAAGCCTCCTTCTCCGTCTGGCTGTATCTTTGTTCGGTGGGTGTTAAGGAGCGGGAAGCAAAAGCCACCGCCCGACGCTCTCCCGAAGACTGGTCTTGTAAAAGTACCGTACCGAGTCCGAACGAGCTGGCGTCCGCCGACACGATAGTAGGTAGCGCTGGGTGGTACCTGGCCATGCAGACCTCCAAAGACAGCATCGTCTTCAGGTTCAGGAAGGCAGCCTGTTGATACGGGCCGCAGGTCCAGGCACTGTTCTTGCTCAGCAAGGAACGAAGAGGAGCAGTCGTGTCCGACAGGTGTGGTGAGAACCTGCCCACGTGGGTCACCATCCCGGGAAGCCTTCAAATCCCACCAATGTCCACCGGCGGATCCATTCCTTGAACCGCTTCACACTTCTTAGGGTCTGGCGAGAGGCCGTGCTCGTTGACGACAACCCCAGGAAGTCGCAGTTGTCACGCTGAACTTGCACTTTTCCCTGTTGGGCGTCAGACCCGCCTTGCTCAAGCGCTGCATCACCTCTGTCAGGCGCTGGTCATGCTCCACACGGTCTTGACCGAACACAAGGATATCGTCAGTCATGTTGACGGCGCCAGTCTGCCCTTCCAAAAGGTTGGCCATCACACGCTCGAAATACTCGGGCGCTGAGGTGATGCCAAAAGGCGAACGGCGAAAGCAGTAACGCCTAAAAGGAGTTATGAAGGTTGTCATCTCTTGACAACCCTCCCTCAAATTGACTTGGTGAAAGCTTGACATCGCGTCGAGCCAACACCACCTAGACTAGGAGAAGGCCTCCGCACTTCTCCCCTCCTGCTCTCTGACGTCATCGCACCTTGCCCCAGAAATTTCAAAGCTCCTAACTATCTCGCCTCCCGACAGATGGCGCTAGCTGCTACACCGTCGTACTGGTCGTACGCGAACCGGGAGGGAAGCCGTCGCCATTTTGCGGGTTGCTGACAGCACGTGCGATGCTTGTTTTTCTGTCATCGTACGGCCGTTCCTTGTTGCAGTACCCGTTTTCGACGAACTTATTTCGTTAACGAATGCATACTGCGACATTGGGCGGTGTTGTGTACCGAACTGTCGAGGGAACTACGACAATGGTCCCAAAGTTCGCTTGTTTAGCGGAATGGCAGCGGGCTGTCCGGCGGCGCGACGTCGACGTGGGGCTGTTGAAGGACCCAAAGGTAAGCTGCATCCAGCGTGCGCCTTCCGAATGGCCAATATGTCTCGTAATTATCCGAAGAAATACTAATTGGTGTTTTGTTTCTGTCACGCGCAGGTTTGCGAGCGTCACTTCAAACCGGAGCATCTGCGTACAACGTCCACGTAAACGGACTGCGATGGACGAACGATTGAAGCTCCCATGAAGTTGACGCGGCTAACTCCAGACGCCTTCACAGCCATTTTTCCTGACTGTCCTTCGTATATCTCGGATGCGCGCAAGTAGCGAGAAGAGCCAGAAGTGAAAAGAAAGCGAACTGAAAATGAACTACTCCAAAAAACCATTCAAGAGTCCCTAACAGCGTTTGAAGAAGAAAAACAGCACAAAGTTCACAATCTCTGTGAACTGATTTCTCGTGTTAACGAGCGGCGAGATAGGAAGTTTTGGTGTACAACAGCATGTGAAACGTGCCTCATCTTCGCCCACATCGAACCGGCATCGCAAGCCCCTGAGCTGCTTGTGTCTGTGGCAGTGTCACAGGATCTCTCCGTTCGCTCCGTTGGTGTCGAATGATGTGTGCATTCCTGGCGAAATTTGTGACGTTCGTGGCTGGATAACCTTCTGGACGACGTGGAGCGCTATCATTGAAAAGAAGGCCCATCAACAGGAGGACAAGGTAGGAAGAATGCTTGGACTGGCTTTCTCATTGCTCGATGACATTTGTGACGATGAGTTGCATGATGATGAGATGATGAGAAGCACTAACGCTATTTTGACTGACCTTACTTGTGATGATTTCATGTGACTGATTTTCATTCAGTCCACACATTCCATTTTTAGTGTAAATAAACATTCAATCATTGAACTTCTGTGCTGCACAAATTATGAACCAGGGTTATAATATCAGAACTCTACTTGTTTTTATTGAATTAAGAGCCAGATTATTTGTAGAAAGCCGTGATAAATAGTATGAAATACTGAAGCTATAGGAATATAATAAACCTCATTATTTTCCTAACCCAATAAGTTTTAGCAAACAAAAATACTGAGAGGCACACGGGAAGATTTCTGTAAGTCGGAATTTTTTGAGTGTACAAACGTTCGATTATTTTATGACCTGTACATCTTTCCATCAGACCTAATTCGCGACATATTTGGACCGCCAAAATTGAATACTTGGCAGTACCTAGATATATGCTTGTCATTAAAGAATTTGACACTTAGTGCTATATTAGTAAGCACATAGTTGAAGGAAAGTAGCGTAATACAATATTTATTCAGTAAATAGATTGTACATATTAATTCTGTATATACACACATTGAACTACGGCTCTAATATTCAAAATAAATCGCCGAATGGGTTTCCAAATTTACACAGCACAAACTATGCAGCTACCAGAAAAACTATGCAGCTACCAGAAATGATGCCATCACCAGAAAGCAGGGGCATGCTAAACTGTCTAAGCAGAGAAAACTTCAGACGTTGAAATAAAGCTCTAAAATCAATCCCTGTAATGCAAGGCTACTGGTTATCACACTGATTGTATGCTTTGATGAATGTGCCAGTTGTAAATAGCAAGTGTAAGACATGTATGACTTTCAGGTTGACTGTATGTGTGAAATGTGTTTGTAAATATCTCGAAGACCTGTATTAAATTCCGTGCGTGTTTTGTAAATGAATGTTAAGTTCATTCTCCAACTGTGCCTGGCGGCGAGTGCCAAATGCGAATAAATGTTCTCTAGAACACTCCCAACTGCCTTTTCATGTGATCGTTCGTTTCACTGCCGTATTTCTTCAATAGCCAGAAACATCTGTTTTCAACTTCCCCGCATACTCAGACCTAACTCAATGGTTTACTAGTCGCACACTACTGGATAACTGTAATGAGCGCCCTCAGAAGTAACTCAAGTAGCTTTAAAGAAAAAGCGTACCGCGTCGGCTCGCGCGTTCCCGCTGCGCAAGCGGCGGAGCGGAGGGGCTTGGTGCGGTGACGTCACGGGGCGAGTGCGGGGCCTTCTCCTCTAGGTGGTGTTGGT
>JAZHYW010048675.1:0-65259 GCA_037355805.1 Ixodes ricinus
TAAACACGAAATCGCAAATATACGGCAAGTGCTATCTCGAAAAAATTCGTGGACAGGACGGTATGCACGACGTTTTGACGAAGAGCGATCTGCCCGAAACATCGTCCACGTATTTTTTTTTCGGGTAGCACTACCATGTACTAGCAATTTTGTGTAATCTGCCAGGGCCGATTTATTCGCATGCCCGCTTCCCATATTTCCCTCTCAGTTTCTCAACTCTCTTTTACCCTTTAATTTCTCATCCGCCTCCCTGCTATTGCTCATATATTTAGAACTAAGCTTTCTAGTCCGCTTTGTCCATTTTGTATCGACCCTTCTCGTGTGTAAATACTAAGAACTTTCGTGCCCATCGTTCGGCATCTATGTTCTATCCTCAAGTTCTATCCTACTCCTAGCTTCCCTGCCCTCGAATCGAGGACCATCCCATATCGCCCTGCACACATTGGTTCGGTGTTTCACCATGTGCTCCCAGAGCCACTCTCCCTACTCTACGTTGCTTTACTTCTATAGCCTCAGCTCGAGGTCCAGTTTCACGCACCAAAACTGCATTCGCAAAGTCCGGCCTGGGACCGCTATTTCTTTCCAGACCTCCTCACCACCTCATACCTAGCTGTCTAGTTCCGCAGTGGTCTATTTTTCTGTTGCAGCCGCATTTCTGTTGCCCTTACCAGTTGACACATTTTGCACGTTCATTGAGGTGAGCCGTTGCTACTCAGCCTCGTTAATGCAGCAATCTTACGTGCCGCCATCTGCTTTCGGCCGTTGCGCCAATCAGGGCGCCGTTCGTGAGCAGACTCACGCCGTTATTTAGGGATTTCAAGTGTCTCGATTTTCGAGCTCGTTTACTCCGGAGGTCCATTTGAGGAACACCTCCGTGGCAAATGCTAGGGCGATACGTTAAGAAACCGATTTACACGGTCCCTTCAAACAGACAACAATCCCTCTGACTAAAGCTGTATTAAAAAAAAGAACCGATAAAAATTAAAACGAAAACCAGAAGCGCAACATTAGAGTAGTTTGTATTGCGTATAAAAGCAAACGCGAAGCGCGGCGTGTTTGCGCGGTGTTCTCCACGTTGCGTGCATGCGCGTCGTCGGGGCTCCGCGCACGCACGGCGTGGAACACGCAAACTCAGTGCTTGCGTTCGCTCTGCATACGCAATACTAACCCACGCTATTATGTACCTTGGTTGAAAAAAAATCATGAAAAGTGCTTTTCAATAGGCGCCTGGAGAAGCTGGCAATCGCCAGGTATCCGTGACGTCTTGCTGGCGCGAAAGCAGGCGTGACGAAGCGAGGCGCATCAGGTGACGGATCGCGGTGAAACTTGGCAAGCGCCTCGCTCGACGGGGAGAGCCCGGCTCATCGGACGACAAAAAGAAGAAAGCTGGCAAGTTGACAGAGCCACTTTGTCTTCCAAACGAGACTTCCGCATCCTCATTTGTAGTAAAGAGTGCATCGCTCGAGGTTAATCCTTCTGCTCCAAGTTAAGGCGCGTTCGACTGTAGTCGAACGTGTCGCCTTCCCTCGTAAACGCATAGAGAATAGATTTTAAGAACCATGGAGAGCGTTTCGCATATCAATGGCGGACGGCTCCTGCTGCTTGCAAAGTGCGCACATGTCGCGCTGTCGCGTGGCGAAGAGGCGTAAAAGCGCAGACGTCACCTCCTCGCAGCTCGCATTGCGAACCTGCACCACGTGACCCCGACCCTTGGAAAACGCTCATCTAGGGGCACAGCACGCTACGTGACACACTGGCGCCATCTATCAAGTGGTTCCGGCGCGCCCTGTGCATATACCAGAGTCAAGGAGCCGTATCTGCGCTTATCTCACTGGAAAAAAAAAGCGAAAGACGTCTGTCCTGCGCAGCTACAAACACAGCTACGTTTTTACAGGTGCGTGCAATCAATCAACGCTCACAAACACCGAGACTGCAGGTGAAGATGAAACGGACACGTACACTGGATGGTCTCGAAGCCTTTCAGTGTATACGTGTCTGTTTGCACCTCAGGGTCTATGTCATGTTCAACTTACAGCAGCTCCGTGTGCGCACTTACATTCGGCGCATAATCAGTTTTTTTTTAAATATTTTACAAAAAAATAAAATAATAAAAATATGTCAACATTTTTTGTTCTGTTTTTTTTTAGCTACGTTAGGACAGGAGTTGCGATTTCTCAACGACAGCTCTCTTTGCAAACGCGGGAAAGATATTGGCACAGCTTCGATTGATCCGAACGACACGATAAAAAGCTTCGATTGATCTGCTCACTAGAACGTTTGACGTGGTGACAACGATGATGAGACGAAATGCATACGCACATTTACGGAATCGCCAACACAATTTGAACAACTACCGGTGACTAAACGTCCTCTAGAAATGAGTTACGATTAAAACTACCGAAATTCCATGGTATCCCAATCAATAATTACTGCAGCGGGTCCGCTGGAGACTATACAAGAAAAACTTAGAGATGACATTTGCTCTTGCGATTTACGTCGCCGGCACCGACGCACCGGTAGCGCACCGGAAAGTGCGCCATTAAAACGCACTAATTACGGTTACTTAAAAAAGAAAAAAAAACTTCACTGGAGGTCTTGCATCGGTATCGCAACAAT
The DNA here is from genome assembly GCA_037355805.1 of Ixodes ricinus. Lineage (NCBI taxonomy): Eukaryota > Metazoa > Arthropoda > Arachnida > Ixodida > Ixodidae > Ixodes > Ixodes ricinus. The sequence goes on from JAZHYW010048675.1 coordinate 2,617, forward strand.
TCCGAACGCACGCAAACGGGGAAGCGTCGTCCAACTAAGTATTCTGAACAATCAGTAACATACAACGTGCCAGCAGTATTTACAAAACAAACCAGACAAGCTTCACACCGATTGTAATACGCAATCTCGCGCAGAATTGGGGGAACGAGCGAATAGATCTCGACGCCGTTCGTTAATTATGGTCGCGTATAAGGGTGTCAAATAGATCTTGCTCATCTCACAGAGAGCTACAAAATGCGCGCGGGCGGTTAAAAAATTATCCGCACGCCGGTGTAAACTTTGGTTGGCCGCACTGTCTTTCCGTACCGAGGTCGCTCTCCTCCAGTCTGCGCAGGCTTGAACGTGTCACGTTCGCACTGGCGCCGATCAAAAATGGGATGGTTCTTTCGCCGTACTAAGAATTGGATATTGTCATCACCAGCAACCGTGCAGTGTTTACATGAACACAGCAAGGAAGGGGACGCACAATGTCGGGCTACAAAGACTGATGCCGACGTTGACCGCCATGATTCTGTCGGATAGACGAGTGACAGTGAATGTTAGATTTGTAAATCGGCCGAGGTTGCGATAATCCGCGAGAGGTTTGGGTTTGGAAAGATTTCGATTCAAATAAACTCTTGAGCCAGAAGGCGGATAATGCCGTTTTCAAACACTCGTATATTGCTAGTATTTTTTTTTTCCTTTCTTGTAAGTAGGGGGGGAGCTGCTTGGCGAGTTGTGCACTGGCGCTATCCTGCTGTTGCCGCCTCAGAGGCGGGGTGGCCCCGTGGCCCGTCAAGCAGTTTTGCCAGGGAGACACTGGTTGGGAGACAAGCCCGGAGCGCGAGCGGATTGCTGGGCAGCGACGTACCTCTGGGGCACAGCGTGCTCGTCGTCGGCGACCATGTCGACGCCATCGCAGAGCTTCTTCCGGAAACTCGGCCAGGTGGTTGGCCTCGTGGGAAAGTAGGCCGAAAGCCCGTGACCACCACGTCTTCGTCCGCCATCGTGTTCTGTAAAGGGGCAAAGACCCGCCGGTGAGCAGACCACATACGGAGAGCAAGTGGCCTAAAAACACCGCGTCCCTGGCGCATCGATAGGCGTTAGCAGGGACACGCCGACCGACATCGAGAGCGCGATGACGAGGCAGGTGTGCCGCTAGGCACCGCCCGTTACCAGTAAAGGGGTATAGCCATTTACATCCATCCAGCAGCCGAGCAGTGGGCGCTTTCTGCTGCTCGAGAGACGGGAGAAGGCAAAGCATCGCGGACGCTTGCTTGAGGGTAAACAAACGCAAGAGGTACGCAAAGGGCGACGAAGTTCCACGTCGTGCCCAGCGTTACAGAAGCAGAAGCAAATTAATTGGATGGCCTAGTTGGTTAAACATGATACACACACAAATAGCTTGTCACTTAATACTTTTAAATAATTTCTGTAGATTATTGTAAATACTTTCTCGTTGGTATTCTTACTGCTACCCCTTTCTTCTCTTTCCTATTTTCGTGATTTTGGTCCTATTTGTATCCTTGTCTTCCTCTTTCCTCCCCATAAAACGTCAGTTGCAAGTTAGCGCTCTGTCCTGTCTTTCTCTTTCTTTCCTGTGTCTCGTCCCCTGTCGCGCTATTTGTGCGTATTACAGAAGCAGGCCGCTTCGCACAGTAGCGTAACAGCATAACACACTGGCGCCATCGATCGGCCATCCCCGGAACAATTCCAGCCTGCGTAGATAAGATTTTCTACGCATCATTCGTTCGTCGCGGGCTCGAAATAATTACGTCGCGAGCGACTGTTTCTCCCAGGTAGTGCGAAGATTTCGATCTCGCAAACACCGAAAAAACCTTTCAGCTGGGTTACAATAGAATTCGGTGACAGGTAAGAATTTGGGGGGGGGTAGCGTCCCCCCTCCCCCTTCTTTCACTTTGGCAGAGCGAACGCTGGAAAGGAGGTCGCGCCCTCTCCAGCGTTTGTGCTTCGCTAAAGTGGAAAGAGGTGGGAGGAGCTTTCACGTTACCGAATATAAACGGCAGTATCCTCCCAGATAGATGGCGTCCGCGTGCAGGTTACCGAGAGAACGCGGATGCGGGAACCAGCCTCTCGACCGAAAGCAAGACCGAGCAGTCAACATCTCCGATGATCCCGAACATCGAGAGAATCCTTCTGATGCGCGCGGAGAACAGCAAAGACGAGGTGAAGTTTCCCTGCCTTGGCCGTGTCCAGTCGTACTCTTTTAATATGGATACTTTGTATACTCGATTAATTATCCATTCTGATAAATAAAATGTCCAACTTTCAATAAAAAATGATTTCTTTTTTTGCTATAAAGATTAGTTCAGCGTTTCGCATTAAACGAGAAATGCCGACATGGAGCTATCGGAAATTTGCGGGAAATCTTCGCTCCCGCATCAGCAAGAAAACCAAAACAACAATAAAAGGTACGATGCTTAGGAATTTGCCTTTGGTTCGATGTTATCGGGGGGGGGTCCGTGAGCCTTCGCGTCATTTCCAAACCGCCGCAGCTATGGCGAAAAGAACGGGGACAAACCGAGCGCGCAAATAGAAGAAAAAAGGAGGCCATTGTTTCCGCGAGTTGTCAGCTGCGAACACGTTCCTTCCTGCACCACGCGTCAGAATGCCCGCGAATGCACTATTGGCTCGTTCGTTCCACCGACCCATCAATGTGCCGGGGCTGCATAGCGACCCGACATGCGGGGCAAATGGCGCCGCGCGCACGTATTAAAACCCCTTTCTGTCCTAGGAAAGAGTGCCGCCATTCATTGTTGTGGAAATGCTCGAGACACGTGCCGCGCGCCACTTCCGGAAAGAGCATGGCGTTCGACATCTAGCTTAGTGCTACGCTGTGCCATTGCCTCTTGCATCGACGCACCTTGCGCTACTTTTATTAAAACACCAAGGCGCTTTTGCGCGTATTAGCACGTATATGCGCGCAGCGCCATCTGCCGTCATACTCGCACACCGGTAGGATCGACGTTGGGTAGGATGTGCGAGTAGTGATATAAAGTAATGCAAAAAATAACAATAATAATAAAGCTTTTTTGGTACAAACTGTTAAGCTCTGTTTCAGCTTACGAGCGCCAGCAGCAGATACCATCGAAGCAATCCAAGGTCGCGTGTTACGTGACCTTGGAAAAGGGTGCGAGGGAGTGCCTCTAGAGCTGGCTCGATAAGAATTGCGGGGGGGGGATATTTATACAGCGAGTTGTTGGTCAGCCATTTTAAAGTTGCGACGAGTCACCTCGCTGTAGATGAGAAATTTAGCCAATGCAGTGTGACTGCTAGCCTGCGGTCTTTAACGTGCATCACAGGAGTAGTGATACACGACCGCACGCCGGTACGATGCTCATCCAGATCGAAACGGGCAGGGTGGGGATCGAACCCAGGATCGAGCTGGCTTGGTTGGGATGGCTCGTCCGTGTCACTCGGACGCAAGATGAAAGGGAGCCACGGCGGGGATTGCAGAAATACTAATTAGCTACATAATGAACTAAAATTCAATCAACTTTCAATTTCTAAAAATAAACATATCGTTCCAATGAAAAAGTCGCTTCATCGAAAACAACCTAAATGAGGCAAGCGGCCGCTCTCGCGCATCTTCAGCGCCTATCAATCAAAGATATATGCACGCGCACGCTCGCTGTTTTCAAACAGGGCAGAAAACGACGGCCGAAAGATCTGCGAATCACCTAACTACCGGTCGGAGGTTTTTCGTGTTCTCGCGTTTCAGTTTCATCTTCGGGAGAAATCGAACGTGATATGCAGATTCATGGGATAAAAATACTCTAGAGTTCACCTCTAACTCGTTTCTTTAGTTTTTTCTTTCTTTTTCCAAGAATTTTTGTTTTTGTTTTTTAAAGATGGCGTGAGTGCAATGGAGTTTGCGGTCGTGCAGCAGGCTCAAGGTTGGCGACGCGAAAAGGTGGATAAGGAACATCATCGGCGTGTTCGCATCGCCCGCACTCCTCCTTTCGCGAGGAGCGCCGGAGCCCCGAACGTTGAAACAAATACGTCACCGAGGACGACGTCGCACCCCTCGAAAGAAATGCTTCGGGTTCCGCCTTCGCGGAAGGCGGATTGCGGTCTCGTTCGGACCATTCCGAAATCAGAAGGAAGCACCGCGGACGGATCATATGGGAGTTGTATTGCGGATCAACGCAAAGTATACATTTCCCTACCGTTTCTATTTTCATTCTAGGAAATCTTTCGGCAGGAGTGGCGCTCCCCGTACGAGGACTATCGTGACGGGATACTCGAGGAAGGATAAAGACGAGGAAGAGGAGGGGAGAAGCTTCGTTTGTACCAGCACGAAGCCGCAACGGACAACACCAGCGAGTCTCCGAATCCGGGTCACTGTAGCTCGCCTGGTGCCATGCCCACGCTTCTTCCCACCAAAGACCCTTCAAATCGGGAATCCGAAAGAAAAGGTTGGGTTCCGCTCTGAACAGGGCCTCCCCGTGGTTCGAAGATCGCTCCGTTGCCCGCGGAGGCGAAAACAGCGGATCACGTTTTGCTGGCTGGACGCAGGAGCATTGGTGAGGCTACACCTTCTGTTGTGCGTGTCCCAGACGTAGCTTTCGTCTCCCAGAAACCCTTCGCCCAAAATTTGTAAGAAAAGAAAAAAAAAACGGCTTTCCTTTTTATATTTTTTTATTTCACCGGCATACTTCCGAAAAATAAATGTTTAAAGGAAACTGCCATCTACCACCACCTGCCGAGTCCGGTAACGCGTAGAATGCATCACTTGAAAGAGCTATCGTTTAGTTTTGTTTCCAGGGGGCGAAAAACACGCGTATATTAATTGACGGCACGTGACGTCAATCTTCCCGCAAAACTTGGGGCAGCAATGCACTTCACGGGCTGAATTTTTTTTTAAGCCTTTTAGTTTTGTTTTAAGTAATACTCGCTGTGTCGTCCAGGGTGCTGGTACGGGTCGGTGGTCGGGGCCCCCACTGTGGACGGCAGGCAGGGCACAACAAACGTCCCTGCGGGCAAACCGCGTCACGAGATGCCCTTGGTGACGTCAACGGCTTACGCAATCCCGACGATCGCCAGCGTTCGGACGATGCCTATTACGCCTCGTACGCAAACTTTATCCACCCCAGATAAACATCGGCTGAGTATTCTTATTTTTTTTATTTTCTCTTTCGGAATCTTTTCGAACGACTCGAAGAAATGTCCTGGATTTCCCTGCGGCTTTCTGGAGGAGCGGCGCTGCCCCCTGTATGCTAAAAGACCAGCTTATCGCCGCGGGCTTGGCATCGACGTCGTCGTCAAGAGCCCGTCGGAGGGTAGAGAGGGAATGGCTCGCGAGGATTCCCCCCCCCCCCCTCTTCTAGAGACCATTTCATCGGCTTTCTTTTTCTCACGATTTTTTATCCCCACGATCATTCTAAACATAGCGCCGCGCAAAAGACGTCTTCTTTCAAGATCACTTCTCCGCGACGAAGCGCCAAGGTCGACTTCGAAGAGACAGTCTCTGCGCAATAGCCGGGGATTGCTTTCGACCTCCCTTTCATCTGCACGCACCGATCACGTGAGGCCAAACCCGACTCGTAGGCCTTTTCTCCCCCAAAACATCCTTCGTACCGTAGGAAAAAAAGAAAGGAAAAAAAGCATTCGCGTCTTTATTATATACCTCTTTTTTTTTTTTTTATAGACACGCAGTCTATTAGAGTTCGACAAGTGATGGGTCTGGCCAGGGTACCTCAACCTACTCCTCTGCAGGACGATGGTACTCTTTGTAGCTCCCCATGTCGACGGCGGCAGAAGACAGCACCAGATCCGGAAATGGCGGCGAAGTTGAAACGCTCTTTACATCAGCTCGGATGGGAACAGAAATCGAGGCAAGATGGACGCATCGAGGCAGCGGGCAAACATGTTGAGCCTGGCCGGGACTACCGGAATAACTAGAGAAGCTTGCGAAGAAGCGAACAAGACCAATAGACCTGTTCTGCTTCATTTCCCAAGCACCAGGGAGCATGCTACGAGTGCAGTTACGCGCGCTGCACGTGCTGGCGTCTGCAGCAGACTGTTCTATGTCAAAGGTCTAAAAGAAAGGGCATCTTGCACGCGCGTTCGTCAACGCTCACTTCGGGGTAATTTTACGACAGGTCGATTCCAGTATCCCGATTGGCGAGTTTTCGCGAGCGTCGCCCGATTTATGGTGGCGCCGATCACCGAGGCGTGTTTCCCTAGGACCTCGGGACCGACCCCTTCCCCCCCTCCTCCTCCTCTCTGCCCCCGTAAACCATGCAGACCAGGTGACGTTCGTGTAAACGCGCCAACCAGAGTGCCGAAATTGGCCCTGTTCACTTCACCCAAGTTTTTCCGAATACGCGGCCGGCCGGGAGAGAATGGACACGCCGCTACCGAATCTCGGAGCTCGGTCGGCATCTCTTGGGGACATCGAGCCGAGCAGCGCGGGGTGAAGGTCGCCACGGAGGGCTCGTCGAACCGCGTATGGCACATCGGCCGCAGCTCGACCGCCTCCGACGCCCCGCGCTACTAATTAAAGCGACGTTGTTGTCTAGCGGAAGTTATAACTCCGTTAAAGGGTTAATGCGAAATCAACGCCGCGTAACGGCAACGCCGAGAAGCTCAAGAGAGAAGTTCCTTTCGACTGTCGTCTGCTATCACTGCTTGGTTCCGGCAGAGCCTTCTGAAAGAAATCCCCTCTCCACATAATTATGTTTGATGCTTCCGCCGTGCCGTTCCTACGCACTGACTGAGAAGGTAATTTTTGCCGTCAGAATGTCCTTACCCAGCTTTTATACGTAACACCGGATTTTACGCTCCTGCACGGGGCTTATGGTGGCCACGTTGCTGGACGACGAAAACGACCTCGCTGTCGGTACCGCCATTTTGCCCGACCAGCGCGCCCCCTATAGCTACGTCTGCGCTGTGCAGGGCCTATAGCCCTGGAGCCAGGCTCCGTCTCACTAAACTGCACAGCTGCAGTCATAAGCTGCTCTTTTCAACAGGAAAAGGAGAGCAGAGAGAGAGGCTGGCTCCTGTCGTCCGTTCCCTCCCGGAACAGGTCGGGACACGCTCCTCTCCCCTCCCCAAAGCTTTTGGGCTGTACTGCAACGGTTCTGGCGGGGCGGAGTACCGCAACCATGCCTTCCAGAATCAGCCGGGAACTTCCTGTCGTGACCCGCAGAGGTGGTTCTTAGGGAGTTTTCGTACATCGTTCTCCCCGCTCCGCTAGGCTCTCCGCAGCAGACATCGCTGCGCCTGGGCATGCGCGTCGCTGACCTTCACTCCAGAGTACCGGATGTCGTAGCCCCGGTTGCGGAAAGCTGTTGGTGACGACTGGCAAAAACGACCTCGCTGAAAACTCCCCTATTGCGAAGTCGAGCGAGAGAAAATGATGCTGATGCCAAAACCCACATTCAAGTATTCCCCGCGCTATTCAAACTCGACGTTCCTACACTATTATGCTGTATATACGTGTATATATATATATATATATATATATATATATATATATATATATATATATATATATATATATATATATATATATATATATATATATATATATATATATATATACACCGCGCCTACACCCCGAGCACCCCCCCCCCCCCCCCCCCCAAACACACACAGACACGTAAATACAATCAGGCACCGCCCTGATTCGCGCCATCCATATGCTGTGCCAGTCATGCGGGGAACAACCTGAACAAAGGTGTCCGGGAACAGTGACCATCATCATCAACCGCATCCATCATCGTTATCCGAGGCGCCGAGCGTCGCCGCTGATCGACACTTTCCCCGAGTCTCGCTGGCAGAAGCCGCGATGAAATGAGGAAATATAAAGAGAGCCTTTCTCTTTATCGTCCGACTACCGCCCAAATAGGCGTATGTGGCAATAAGACATACAAGATCAAAACATACACAAAAAAAGAAAGAAAAAAGGGCAGAGATCACGCCGCTTTTGTGTCGCTGAAGCGAAAGACATCTCTCGGTGGGAAGACATTCGCACTCTCGGATCGGGAAATCGGTTCCGGCAACAGACGCCATCGAGACGACAGCTCAGCAGTATAGCGACTCTCGTCCCGTGGGAAGTAAATATCGCCACATTTACACCCTCCGGAAGCTCCCCGCGGCCATTATGACACGCAGCAGTAGCTAAAGCGCGATTGGGTTCAATATACGTGTCATGCAGAGGGTGTCAAAAGTGTGCGTTCTGTTCTTGAGTCACTGGTATATTTATATCGATTTTTCATTTGAGATGCTAAGATGTGAATTGACCGTACTCATTCCTCCATCTCGAGGTCTTTGCTAAATTGCGCATTATGTTGTTGCTGTTTCTAAGCTGCTGCCGTGGAAAGAGACAGAATTTTTTTGTTCCTGTTTTTCCTTTTAAAAATTGAAGATGAATAAAGAGGTTCAGTTTGAGCTTATGTTTCAGTTTTAAAAACAAACATTTTTGACGAAAAAAATATTTTTGCGCAATATAAAACGGAAAACCACAGGTCGCAGCTTGACGCCATGCCGGAACTGGAAGCGGCAACTATCAAGCGCACGCCCTCGCTAAAAAAAAGAAAGAAAAAGAAGAAGAAAATAGAAGAAAGAAGTTTGCTTAACTTATGTGCACCTACGGCTGCTGGCATGCGTTTTTCTTTTCTCTCTTTCTCTCATGGTAGTTTTAGGGTTTAGTTGACTAACACTAAGGAAATGAAGTTTTCAGCGTCAAATTTGTGTTCTACCGTTCACGCACTGAATGCAAAAGCTTCTGGTATCGTGAAAAGTCCGGGTAGGGAAGGAAGAGGTGGTCGCGACACACTATTTCATATTCTAGTGGGTCGCGATTAATTAATTCATGATCGGAGTTCAATCTGCCAAGGGGCACTCGAACACTTTATACGTAGAATCTTGCTATTGAGGGCATACTCGTTCGTGGGGCTGTAGTCAACAGAAGATGACCAGTTCTGAAGATGACCCACTAAACTCCCAGCAATAAAAATACACGGGAACTATAATTCCATGTGCAGAATGTACAGTTCGAGAAGGGCCGAGGCAGAGGCATTCCAGGCTCCCAGTTAAAAGAAGCTGTGCTGCACGCCCTAGAAGTCTGTCCTCGATCTTGCGCTCGATCGTGCTGCTCCAACCTTCGACGCCTCGCGACGCTGCGCTCTTTCTAGTTTTTTTTTTTTTTTTTTTTGTCGGCACAAGTTCGCCAAATAAACGTTTCGTTTCTGTTCATTCGTCGCCTCATCATGTGCCACTCGTGACGTGCCATGCAAAGCGCGTCGAACGCATGCGCTTTATTCTTCGCAACCAACCTCATGCACCATGCGTCAATGTCGCACAAAAAATGTTTGCCTAAATGTCTATGCAGTCTACGCAACGGGGCATAAACGACACCTGTCGCATCTTTTAGATATTGGGTACCACGCAGAAATAGAGGATTGCTTCTTGTAAGGGAGAGGCTGCAGAGCCTGCTTCGCACACTTGCGACTGTCCACGACCGTGTGCACTATACCACACTCTCGTGATCTCTTCCGACGAGGAAAACGCACTGGCAAACTGGCGCCATCATGTGAAATGGTCCTGTAACTGCATTACATGAGAGCAGAAGGCTTTGCTGTTATTTGTGAGATCACGTAGTGCTATGAGAAATGGTCGTTTATATTATCGTCGAAATTCCAACTACTACCGGTTGAGGGAAAAAAAAAAAAATGAAACAGAAAAATTGCGAGTGTTCCACAGCTAGCCGACAGATGGCTCCAGTGTGGTTTCTCGTCGTAAGAGACCGCAAGGGGTTGAACTTGAGGTCATAAGCAGCTGCAACGATTGGGAGGGAAGCCTGAAGGGCAACTGCAAACAAAAAAAGTGTTTTTTAAACAGTGTAGTTGGGACGGCATCTCACAAAACAAATCTTCCGCGAATAAACAATTTGTTTCTAGCAATATTTACGCCACAGGACGTAATTTTAGTCGGAGTCACAACCTCTCCACATTTAAAACTCCCGCTCTTTCGACGCGCGCGGAGTGGCTGGTAATACGTCACGACGTGACGTGTGACAGCCACTCCGTGACGTATAATACCAACTTTGTGGCGCGCGACTTAAAACGGACGAAATAGCCGCAAACTAAAATCAGTCTCGCGCAATAAATATTGCTGTAAAAAATGTTTTGCTTCGTAGAAAGATTGTTTTGTGACATGCTTGTCCCAATTAGGCTGTTTAAAAATACACCCTTTTTTTCTTGCAGTCACCCTTTATGCGACGAGCGAGTACCCTTTAGAATTCTGACTAAAAAATACATCTCAAACCTTTAGAAATCTGTCAAGGGCCGCCGTGTAAACCATCCATCGTTCACTGCATTTCTTCATCTCCGACTCTCTCAGAGCGAGACGGGCAGAAAAAGGCCGAAAAGAAGCTGCCGAACAAAACGAAACCCGGGATCGTGCAACTGCCAAACAGACGTCAACGTTTTTTTCTCGCCGAGAGTCGAATTGCGAGCGCGCCTGTCGTTGGGCAAGTCTGGCAGGATGGGCATGCCAATGAAATTCGGAGTTGGCTCTAATCGGAGCAGTTCCTGAGAACTTGCAAGATATCTCTGGACATCGGCACGCGCAGCGTCCGCGCTCATCAGGTCCTCCGATGTTCTGGCGGCTGCGCGGTGCCCGTGCGGCTGCCGTCGTGGCAACGCGCGTGGCGCCTCGTTTCACAAAGCGATTCTGATTTGCCGATGCACGTGTAGTGGCCTCACCTAGAGAAGGGGGCCAACTCGGGCTCGTTTGCGATCGTCTATTCGGCACTAGATACAGGAAGGCAAGCACCGCCTCCCGTTTCTGCCTAAACGACATACTGCCACGTGGCGATTCGCGTAGCCGACGCCATCATCCCCTGCGACGAACCGTCGCGTCACGACTGAACGTGGATTAGGTCCGGAGCGTCGCAACACGACCGACAGAACCTCCTTCCCTACGATAAGAAGGCCATCAGTGCGCTATCCGCTGCCCTGCATTCGCCTCTTTATAGGGTGATGAGAAAAATCGAATTCACTAGATGGACTTCCTACATATCAGTAGGTCACCCAAACAATCAGTGGATACTAAAAAAAAAAAAACATTGCGTTCCCCGATTTAATAGATAACATAACACAATAACTATTACGAAGTGTCTCAGCGTTACGTCCGACGTAACCCAAGTTACGTCCAAATCTCCGCCTTCCCTAGGTTCACGGGGGAGAGAGAGGAGGGCGGGGGGGGAGGTTAGGTATACGCGTTTCAGTGCTCCGTTCGGACGTAACGCTAGCCAGCGTAACTATTATGCCAATAAACACACATAGGAATTAGTTGTGCTTTCTGCTTGCTACTTGTTTTTTGTTTTGTTTTTCTAGTTCGCATTTGCACATCACACCCTTGCAGAAGGCGAAATGGATTACCTTTAGTACTTTCCCGCGCTGTCTTATACTCTCTTATATACTTTTTTTTTCTTTTTGGAGGGCGCCGGTAGGTGCGGTTGCTGCCATCTGAAGAGTCGCTGCTCATTATCGTACGTGGACGAAACCAGGCAAAACCAAGGACGTATCAGTTTCGTAAGTACGCGCGTACGCGGCTGCGTTGACTGTGTACGGCTTTGGGTGAATAGCTGAATGAATCGAGGGATACGTAGAAGCATGTGCATATTTCTTGTTTCCAACCAGTTTTATATGCGTTTGGTCTAATATGAGACCATCGCTTCAAACTGCGTACTGCTGTGCGCTTAAGATGGTTTTTCAATCCATTAAGAAAAAGTCACTAGATTTTCTTTGTTTATCAGAGAATCAGCAGACAGCGTGAAACATCGGTGGATCTACTGACAAAGCAGAAGACCTGGCAACACCGTTGCGAACTTTGTCGCACCGGATTTTTAGGTCGAACTTTCGGGGTTGACTGGTTCGACGAACTTTCGACCTTTTAACCAGATTCGACTGTCTGGAATATGTGGACAGTGTGGCCAGATCTTGATACAGGCATGTTTAGGTTTGGAGAATGTTTTCACACAAAAGGTTATTTTAATTTTATGAACAGTTGAAATTAACAGAAACTAATTAAAATCAGCTGAAGATGTCTCATAACTTAATTTTTGTTTTACTGTATTAACTGAAATAATTAATCAAGTGCTGCACTTAATTCATCCCTTTAGCCATCACCATCCGATCCGAAGCCAACTGGCCGGCCTGTCCGCGCATGCGCATAGCAGTCGAACCCGAGTCGAAACCTTTGTCGAACTTTTCAAAAGTTCGAAAAAGACGAACCTGGTCGAACTTGAACTCAACCGGTTCGCGACACCCCTAGTCCTATCTGGATCGTCACGGACACGACCCGCCGGAGTAACTGGGAAGATTTCGAACGCAGCCATGGTGGGCGAGTTAGGAAGAACACGGCGAACCTGCATTCATACTTCGTTTCAGCTCGGGTCCAGACGCAGGCGATGCTACAAGCGCGAGCTCCGAGCTTTGTGCTGCCCTGCCAAGCACGCGCTCGTGCAATGCAAGCACCGTTCAAAAATATCGCCTGCGCCTGCAGACAGCTGTCTGGACCCAATCTGTTCAGCGCGCAGGACGACACGAGCGAGCCAACTTGCCACCACTTCGCATAGCGTTCATCTTATTTACATCAAGCCCAGCTTAACCAGACGCAGCGATGCTACAGGAGGCCTGAGCTGGCGGTCCTGCCAAGCACGCGCTTTCGCATAATGCTCAGCCACGCCATGCTCGTAGCATCGGCGGCGTTCATCCAAGCCGAAACGAAGTATAGCGACGTTAGGTCTGGACAGGGCAGAGTTAGCGCGACTAGAAAACCGGCGGCGACCGCAAAAAGAAACCATGCATCGCCGAACGCCTCATTCTCCGCCCAAAATGTAGTTGCCAAAGTTTGGAGAATGAATCGTCATCTCATCCAAGAGCTGTAACTTAGTTTCTGAGATTTTCATTGTTACAACGGTTAGTTCTGAAACGTTGGGCGTCTGGTTCGGGTCGCTAGGGTTGCATTTGGGCGGAAATAAGCGTTTAATAATGCGTAGTGTTTTTTTTTTGTTTTTTTTTTTAGCGGTGAAAACATAATAATTGTTTGTTTTTGGGACACCACACATATACATATATACATATTACACTATACGAATGAACTTCCGCCAGTGGCCGTATTTGTTTATCTCATCCGACCGCAATGTTGGCCGGAAGACTGCATGCTTCGCTACCCGCACCTGGCAATATTTTATACTCGACGGCCACAGTAAACAAAAAGCGGTGCAATGGTATTCAGTCGCTATTTGTGTTTTTCTCTACTTTTATTACTTCATATGAACTTACTACACTATACTTTGTTTCAAATTAAAGGGTACTCTGGCGTTTTCTTTCACTTAGTCACCTGTTTTGCACTGATAATTGTGCTAAAACACACCAACTAACATCGCTGAAATAGTAACCCATATATTGGGCTCAAATGATTTTTCTTTTTTCCGGGCGAAGTCATTGAATTTACAGTCTTGCGCCCTGCGTCCATGTGTGTTTTCTTTTTGTACGTTTCTACTGGCAACAATGAAAAGTGACGTCAGCGGGGAGGCGGGGGTTCACTCTCTGGACTGTAGACTTTGTTCCCAACTGGTTACGAGCAGTTTCATGCTGTCAAAGGAATATTTTCGAAGCTCGGTTCAGGCCCCGCCTCAGCGCATAGTCCATTTTCCAGACAGATCGCTCGACCCGCAAGCCCGCCTTCCCCGCTGACGGCACAACACGCTGAAAACCGCGGGTATATCTGAATGCTTGTTTTTCGCACCGCTTTCACTCGCCGATTTCCCAATACCTATTCTGAATTTTGCGATACTACATAGTATACACGAAAGGGTAAAGGCCGGTGACTCCAAAGAAACAAAGTTAGTGGAAGTAGCTGAAAAAAATCGCCGGGTACACATGTTAAAGGGATACTCCAACGAAATTTCGGCGCTCTATTTTTTGGTCTATATGTGTTCAAAGAAGCAGTATCACATCGGACACACCAATATCCTGTTAAAAAAGACACGAAAGGAATTTTAAAACGAATTAAACGATTAGCAAAGAGCACCTGGTGGATGTCGCTAACGCCTCGTTTGTAATGCCCGTCTAGGAACCTTGACAGGTAGTGACGGTAACTGTCTCGCCTCCGGCCACCACGAAGAAGAGGTGGAAGGAGGAACTCCCTCTCCCCGAGAATCTCTTTCTGTGTCCCAGAAGTCGCTATTGTCCCTCTACAAGATTATAGAAGATTAACCCGTCACTCAAAATTCGTACAAAAGCAGCCGCTTCGGTGGCTGGAACGACTTGGACATCCTCTCGACGTCAGCCTCGCCGCAGCTTTGCTCGTCCCGAGACGAACTACGTCACGATTGCGGGGGATGTCACGTGCTCTCCGCTGGCTGCTCTCCGAGCGCTTGCCAGAGTGGGCCGTTTATAACGAAAAATACAGCCACCAGGCTCAAAATACAAACGTGCGATTGTCATTTACGGATATTGTGGATCATATTCAACCTATTTTTGAACACGACGGGTATATTTCAAATTTCGTTGAAGTATCCCTTAAGTTGAGACGCGTAGCCAACGCTACGAGGTAATGGGGACCAATCAAGCAATCTGGTGTCTCATCTGTATACGATAAATTTAGCCAGAGCAGTATAAATTCTGGCCTGGGGTCTACAATTGTCACAGCACGCATTAATGATACACGACCGCAAGCCGGTACGATGTTCATCCTGATCGGCAGGGGTGGGGACCGGGAACCCCCTGGGGTTCTGCAGCGCGAGCTTTGGATCCATGCGCTCCGGGGCGCTCTTACGACGCTAGGCCACCGATCCCATCCCCCATCCCCACACCCCATGTCGGGAACCGTCTGCGAGTTGATGGGCTGATGAACGCTGCTCGTTTTCTTTCAGCATTTTCCCCGCGACTACCTCTGAGTGGGGAGAAAAACTAACGCGCGTGTTTCGTAGGTTATATAAAGCTCGGGGAATCCAGTCGAAGCGATATGAAGTACGTAGTGCGCCTTCTTTTTAATTGACATGGTTCGCGGCTGTTGTCGCCGGTGGCCATGTAAAAAAGAGCTGCGTCATGCCTCCGCCTACAGCGCAGGCTCCGTCCCGGTGCTCGCCGCATCACGCACGACGGAAAAGCCCTTGCAGGGTCTCGTGACGGGGAACCGCACACGTCAAAGGACACAGCGCGCCTGTTGCCTTCATTGTGTCGAGCACAAAGTTTCCAGAAAGCTCCGCAGATAGAATTCCATGGCCAAGAGCCTAGAACGGCGTCAGAGGGGGGCAGGTTCTTTATCTATTTATTTTCTTTTCTTTTTTGACACCGAGCTATAGCGCTTTCCTTGAGAAGGAAAAAGCCGCAGTCATTGTTATCATTTTTCCGCTGAGCCAGCCAAGACATGGTGTGTAACCATTGTTGTTTTTCTGCTTGCCTCCTCGCACGTGACCATGATTTTTTTTCTTGACAAGTCTGACGTCCGACTTTCACATGAAAGGGACGAACAAAAAGTATAAGAAAGTAAGCAAAGCGGTCGATATTCCACACTACTGCGCGTCGATTGCCACCTGCGCATTAAAACTATATCACTGCCATTGCGCCGGGTGACCCCTTTGAATCAGACAGTGACTCGCGCCACTTAGCCAAACACTTTTTGTTTTTGTTTCTGTTTTTACTTCACATTAAATCGTGCATACGCCAATAACGCCAAGGCGAGCATGCGCTGGCACCTAGTGGAAACCAGTGGAAGAAATGTGGTAGGCATGGAACGAGCGACGTGGAGACCTCAGTTGCGGAAATATGCGTCATGCAGATTAATAATAATGGCTGCCCGAAAGACAAGTGAGCTTTCCAAGCTGAAGTGTACATACATTTCTCGAAAGCAGTTTGCGCGAAATGGCGCGAAACAATACAGCCCAAGAGCTTGGGGAACACGGGCATGTGAGCACAATAACATAGTGGCCAACATTTACGAGGAGCGAAGAAGCTTCAAATGAGCGAATTCGAAATTGCACTTCCCGAAGGCTGTCAAGTCCCGGCAGCTATTGGGCATTTGAAATTTTGTTGTATTACTATTACTACTGTCTCCCGAAAATCCCGCAGCCTTCTTTTAGTTGCATAAATATTTTTACATCAGCTGAGCATTAAGACGGTGTTCGATCAATGGCACCTTCCGCCTTATGCTTCGAACATTTTTTTCCTCGTCTGGGAAAAGTTGGCAACAGAAAAACTTTTCTGCAGAAACCGGCAGACTTGTCAGGCTGATGTAGTATTCTGCACACATTGTACTGGCGTAAGAACATCCGATGCGCGTCGCTGCATGACGTCTTGCGATCAATGGACACACCCGGGCCTGTCGGAATTTTTTTTCGTTTTTCTTCCTCTTTTTTTTTTAGTCGGATAAAAGTAAAGAATGTGTTCATTGAACACATCAGCAAAGGTATCGAATAGCTTCGCGGACCAACCAGGATCGGCAGTAGACATGACAACGAAAGGAGAGAGAGAACTCGATTGCTGGGTTTGTTAGCATAGAGGTGAGTCTTGACCGATTCTATTTTGTCCTTCATGCAGGTGAGCAGTATGTCCCGATCCCCAAAGGACGTCAGCGAGACGTGCGGCCCGGTAGCGGACTATTTGCGCATTGCGGAGGGACACTGCCTGGGGTAATGAGGCTGCGGGAGGAGCGTCCGATTACACCAGATAACTGCAATTCCGCGTCTACTGCTGGAGATCGCACTTACAGGTTAAAATTCCCAGAGGCTTGTAGTCGCTAGTTTTCCTCTTGATCAAATGATTCCAGCGACGTCATAATAGTACGCGTCTACACTGTGAATCTAATTGGCATAATTAGTATTAATTAAGGACGAAAGCTTAAGGCACATATGTCTTCGTTTATGTTTCTGCCATTGTTTAAACTCAGCAATACTCAAAGCCAACGGTATGAAAGCTCCTTGTATTTCTTGTTATTTGCTGCTCTCTTCTACTCTTCCTATTCGTATCAATTTTTTAAGGCACGTCAATCAATATGATCGAGAAACGGTTTTTCGAATTCTCACCGCACAGTTATTTTGGGCAAGAACGATATCTTTCTAGCCCACCATAACATAGGTACACGTTTTCCGACTCCTTCGATACGAGAAAAAGGAAGGTAATAGCCGTGGTAAGCACTGCGAGCAGAAGAAAAAAGCATACGACGTGAATTTCAGCACGCGCGATCGAAATTAGCAGACGCAGCGACTTCGCTCAGACAATCAAGCGTCTGCTCCCAAAGAAAGGGTTAGGAAGCCGAGCTCAGAAAAGAAAGAGAAAACAAGAACCAGCGGCAGCGATCAGAGACGCTACTGGGCTGATGGAAGTGAAGACCTGGCGTAATTTAGTGCCCCGGTGGCTCGGAAGAGGCAGCAGCGACCGTGAACCAGAAACTTCCTCGACGGTGGGTCCGAGCTCGCCGTCCGCCCGAAATTCGCCAGGCTCCCTCCGGTCAGCGCTACGTCGACGGCCGCCCAGCCTCGCATCTTTTCAAACGAAATATACGAAGCCACCCAAACGGCCTACGCCAACTTCGACTCGCGTTCTTTGCGCACTGGGACGACCAGCGTCCATTTGTTTTAGAACTACTCCGGGTTGGCCCTGTTCTTGTTTGTTCTTATCCCGTATATTGATCGTCACGGCGTCGTTTTTGTTCCTATTTTGTTCCCGATCTCGCACGAGCCGGGCGCAGGTAATGTCGGCGATGCAGCCGAGCGATTGCTCCTTTGCACGCTTACCTGTACTCGGGTGTCTTCAGGTGTTCCGTCGGTAGTTCCCTCGTGCTAGGTCCGGATAAATGGCTCAACTTGGAGGCTGTCTCGTTCCCGCCGTGTGGGTTTTCTTTTCGATATTCCTGGATTCCTGCGACGGCGGCTGCGGACCTCAATCCCGATCGACGGAACAAGTGAGGAATGAATGAGAAGCGCTGCGCGCAGACGACGGCTTTTCACGAGACGTCTGCAGCGGAGAGGAGGGGACGCCAGAGATGAGAGCGGGCTGAGGGTAGTGGCCCGGAGCCTCGCGGAGTGGAGCGAGAGGGACACCTGCCACCCCCCATCCTCCCCACTCCAGGGCTCGTCGGGTGATATGAGACCACGTGGGCCTCAGCCAATGGCGACGGGCGCTCGCGCTCGCCAGAGAGGTCACGTGGGAGGCCGTCACGTGACAAACCCGGCTGCAATGGCGTCGTCTGCTGCTGCTTGTCGGGCCGTCGGTTTCGATCCCTCGCGTGCGGCGGTCGTGTTCTTCGAGTTACGTATCTAATCGGGCGCTGCGGATCGCGGCCACGCGAGCCGGGTTCAAAACGTCGCGCCACGGGTAACGCCACGGCCGGCGGCGGGTTCGCGCCGGGTCCCTTTACTTTATTTTTCCTGGAGGACGGGTGAGCGGGCGCCGTGCGTTCAGCCAACACCACCTGAGCCTGAGAAGGCCCCCGCACTCGCCCCGTGGCGATCTCACCGCACCAAGCCCCTTGCGATCCGCCGCTTGCGCAGCGGGAACGCGCGAGCCGACCCGGTACGCTTTTTCTTTAAAGCTACTTGAGTTACTTCTGAGGGCGCTCATTACAGTTATCCAGTAGTGTGCGACTAGTAAACCATTGAGTTAGGTCTGAGTATGCGTGGAAGTTGAGAACAGATGTTTCTGGCCATTGAAGAAATACGGCAGTGAAACGAACGATCACATGAAAAGGCAGTTGGGAGTGTTCTAGAGAACATTTATTCGCATTTGGCACTCGCCGCCAGGCACAGTTGGAGAATGAACTTAACATTCATTTACAAAACACGCACGGAATTTAATACAGGTCTTTCGAGATATTTACAACCACATATCACACATACAGTCAACCTGAAAGCCATACATGTCTTACACTTGCTATTTACAACTGGCACATTCATCTAAGCATACAATCAGTGTGATAACCAGTAGCCTTGCATTACAGGGATTGATTTTAGAGCTTTATTTCAACGTCTGAAGTTTTCTCTGCTTAGACAGTTTAGCATGCCCCTGCTTTCTGGTGATGGCATCATTTCTGGTAGCTGCATAGTTTGTGCTGTGTAAATTTGGAAACCCATTCATGATTTATTTTGAATATTAGAGCCGTAGTTCAATGTGTGATATACAGAATCAATATGTACAATCTATTTACTGAATAAATATTGTATTACGCTACTTTTCCTTCAGCTATGTGCTTACTAATATAGCACTAAGTGTCAAATTCTTTAATGACAAGCATATATCTAGGTACTGCCAAGTATTCAATTTTGGAGGTCCAAATATGTCGCGAATTAGGTCTGATGGAAAGATGTACAGGTCATAAAATAATCGAACGTTTGTACACTCAAAAATTCCGACTTACAGAAATCTTCCCGTGTGCCTCTCAGTATTTTTGTTTGCTAAAAATTATTGGGTTAGGAAAATAATGAGGTTTATTATATTCCTATAGCTTCAGTATTTCATACTATTTATCACGGCTTTCTACAAATAATCTGGCTCTTAATTGAATAAAAACAAGTAGAGTTCTGATATTATAACCCTGGTCCATAATTTGTGCAGCACAGAAGTTCAATGATTGAATGTTTATTTGCACTAAAAATGGAATGTGTGGACTGAATGAAAATCAGTCACATGAAATCATCACAAGTAAGGTCAGTCAAAATAGCGTTAGTGCTTCTCATCATCTCATCATCATGCAACTCATCGTCACAAATGTCATCGAGCAATGAGAAAGCCAGTCCAAGCATTCTTCCTACCTTGTCCTCCTGTTGATGGGCCTTCTTCTCAATGAAGCGCTCCACGTCGTCCAGAAGGTTATCCAGCCACGAACGTCACAAATTTCGCCAGGAATGCACACATCATTCGACACCAACGGAGCGAACGGAGAGATCCTGTGACACTGCCACAGACACAAGCAGCTCAGGGGCTTGCGATGCCGGTTCGATGTGGGCGAAGATGAGGCATTGTCGTAGTTCCCTCGACAGTTCGGTACACAGCACCGCCCAATGTCGCAGTATGCATTCGTTAACGAAATAAGTTCGTCGAAAACGGGTACTGCAACAAGGAACGGCCGTACGATGACAGAAAAACAAGCATCGCACGTGCTGTCAGCAACCCGCAAAATGGCGACGGCTTCCCTCCCGGTTCGCGTACGACCAGTACGACGGTGTAGCAGCTAGCGCCATCTGTCGGGAGGCGAGATAGTTAGGAGCTTTGAAATTTCTGGGGCAAGGTGCGATGACGTCAGAGAGCAGGAGGGGAGAAGTGCGGAGGCCTTCTAGTCTAGGTGGTGTTGGTTCAACCCGCTCCGAGCGCGCGCATTCGGCCTTGGAGAGGGGCCACCTGTGTGCGCGTCATGGGATGCGTCTGATGACGTCGACGACGCGTCCTGGTGACGTCACTTTGTGTTCTTTCCCACTTCATGATCGCCTGTCGCGCGAGTCGCTCGCGTGGTCCCTTCGGCGAGGCAGCGCGCGTTTTTGCGGTTTGCTCAACGTGGTTTTTTCTGGCTTGATCGTTATCTCGCTGCTCTCGCTCCGATACAAGCTTCACTCGAATGGCTTATTTTTTTTCTGCTTTTACCGACTCTTTTGTCCAAGTTTGTCCTCGCTCGGGGATATTTGATGTTACTCAATTAATGAATAACCGCCCTCGAGCATAACCCCGATTTCCTACTTTCGACTCACGTGAGGATGAGCGTCGTAAGTGTCCGGCTGTGGGCTTTCGTCGACGTCAATAATAACTGCTACTCGTATGAAACCGACTTGCGACAGCAACAAAAACGGAAACACGAGTATTTGCCTTTTGGTACGATGCGAAGAGCCACCTTAAAATTTTGGGGGAAAATTCCTAAAGGTAAATTTTGGGGACTTGTTTTCCTACTTCTTGTCGTACGAACACCCCCTTGGCTGTCGTGCTTTTACTGTCTTTTTTTTTTTTTGTGCGAATTTGAGGTGCCGTTTAGCATCCTCTTTTGTACACGTGCGCTCAACTCACGGCGCATGTTTACAGGAAGAAAGGATTTCTCTGCCGTCATCCGTCTTGTTGCAACTTTCTACTGTGCAGTGTGGAAAATTCAGTGATTTCTTTCACACCCCCTTGGGCGAGGTACCCCCCCCCCCTTGTTTTTTCTGAATGCACCCCCTCAATTCACAACGACTCCCCTATTCTCAATGCCCCCCCCCCCCCCCCCCTAATTTCAATTCCTGAAGTAACCCCTGGTACAAATGCAGCAGGGCGGGTGTGTCGCGACTACTTTTAACGGGGGAAACATTTTTGCGAGCCGACTTGGCTCGCTAGCAATGGCTTCGAAGTAAACAAAGTGTTTATTTTTAGTCATCGAATATATCCGATATGTTCTATTTAAATAGGTTATATTTCATTCTTTATTTTATTATTATCAGATCTATTTCAGCTAAAGAGCATCTCCGGTCGAAAACGCATCCAAAATAAAACGGCACAAAATATGATCACAGCCGAAATATTACGTCAAAGTGAAGCCGCGTACTCCTCTAAAACCGATTTTAAAGGTGCGACCAGCTGCTCTTTATAGCCGATTCACACGACGGACCGAATCGCGATTTTCATCCGCGGACCGTGTACCACGTGACCGGCACGTCACCGATTCCTGCGATCCGCGCCTCGTCCGCGGACGCGCGGACTGATAAAGCCGAGCGCCTTTTTCACTCGCGGACTTTTAGCGGGAGATCGACTTGAAAAGCGTTTAGTCTGGCAACGGTACATTGTTTTCTCTTTTTTTGTTTTGTTTCTCGGCGATGAAAACAAAAATGGCGCATCGTTGTGTGTTGGGCGTTCGCTGGTTCATTTTGTCGCGCGTTTCTTGGTTTCACGTGTGAAAGAAACTGCAGAAACTTGTCTGGCTGACGCGACGCAGGTTCCGTACGCTTCCGATACTCCTCCGGGTGCGCGTCAAGAAGCTCCCGTCAAAACTCGTCTAGCACGCCGCGATAATTCTTGCACGTCCAATCAGGATTTCACCGAGCAAGACCTCTCTTGTGGCTGTGGTGTACTTGAGTGTTGTGCACGAGCGCGGAGTGCGTGAAGGCATCTTCGAACGCCCCTCCGCGAGCCCAGAACTTCGTCGCTTCTACGCGGAACCCTTCTCGAGCAGGACCATGCCTGTGTCACTCTCATGCTTTGGGTCAGTAAAGCTTGTGGCGCTTCGCGCGAAGCCTATCATGGTGTTTTGTCTCGATCTTTACGTAACAGCGGCGTACGATTTATTATCGCGGTTGCAAACGTCGATTTCTCTCTTGGACAACGGTGCCACAGTGCGATGTTGGAGTTTCGCGTCACTGTGGGGTGGCGAACATGTTCGGTCCGTCCTCGCTGGTGTCTGCTCGTTGTGTCCCTCGTGTGGATGCGCTTGGGAGACGGACGATCCGCGGACATGTCGTCACGTGATCAATCCGTCCGCGGATCAGTCCGTCGTGTGAATCGGCCATTAGCGGGCGGTAAGCGGGTTAGCTTTTACTCAAGGAACACTGGCACAGCACCCTTGTGACGTCACGTCGCAGCCGTACGGCTGATGATCAGTGACAATAATAATCATTGGAGAAATGGAACAAAGGACAAACACAACTATACCCGTTTTCACCTCAAGAAAAAAGCAAGTTTTGCGCATTGTTCAGACGCGGCGCGAAGTAGTTCTTACGAGATTTGGTCGTCGGAGGAAAAAGCGATGCTTCTGGCGTTTGGAACGTGTACGTCTTCATAGAATAACGTGCATCTAATCTAAATTGCGCCCATATATATCTTAATTATCAGCATGAAGGGGAAAATTAGTAATGCTCCGCGAGGAGCCGGACTTTTTTACTACGCTTCTTGAGGTGAAAACAAATATAGATGACTAATGCGTGACAAAAAAAAAAAAAAAAATCCGCGTGGTCCTGGTATCGAAGCAGGAACCTCTCCATCTCCAGTGGAGCGCTCTACCAACTGAGCCAACAAGGAGTTAGACGTCAGTAGACCAAACGGGTTTTATCAGGTGCCATCAATCTAACTCCAACAAGGGTAAACGGCAGCTGATAAAACCCGTTGGCTCTACTGACGTCAATCCATGGTTAGCTCAGTTGGCAGAGCGCTCCGCTGGCAATGGAGAGGTCTCTGGTTCGATACAGGACCGGGCGGATTTCTTTTCGGTCGCGGACCAGTCACTTAGCTGTGTTTGCAGATTTGTGTTGGTTTTCTATCCCCTTTGTTCCCCTTCTCAGAGGGCTATCATTGTCATTCTCGTCTAGCTTGCTTGCACCTTTGCATTAGTTGCATTATAATGATGATCAGTGCTGGCGTCCTTCTAGCAGATAATTTCGGTTTTGCCGTGGACGCCCGAAATCAAACGTGGAGACGTGATATTTATAAAGCCACACACAATGATCGAAAGAAAAGATATACCTTGTATTTCAGGCAGGCACGTAGCCAGGGGGAGGCCCATGAGGCCCGGCCCCCCCCCCCCCCCCCGAAATCTTCCATTTTGCTGGGACCTCCTCTTCCCCCTCCCCCTCATACAGCATTTTGTCATGCGCGGGCCCCCCCCCCCCCCCCCCGAAACAAAATCCTGGCTACGTGCCTGATTTCAGGGACACTGCTTTAGCGGAAAAACAGTCGTAATCCCAACTAAAAAATATATATATATATATATATATTTACTAGAGTTGCCCGTTAAATCAGATTAATTTCATTTGAACCAATTAATTTAATTCATACTTAGATTAGATTTATTTTATGCAAACAAAATGTATTCATAATAGATATTTTATTTATATGAGATTTATTTTATGGGTGTTTTCAACTCAATTCAAACATGATTATAAAATCGAAATTCTAATTTTGACAAAAAAAAAAAAAGAAGTGTTTTGGGAGCATTCTTCA
This sequence comes from Ixodes ricinus, assembly GCA_037355805.1. NCBI lineage: Eukaryota > Metazoa > Arthropoda > Arachnida > Ixodida > Ixodidae > Ixodes > Ixodes ricinus. The sequence continues at coordinate 26,523 of JAZHYW010048675.1, forward strand.
AATGAAAGACAGCGCAAACGGCAAATATGGCAAATTCTTTTTTATATTTGTTTTTTTATTTTTGAGTTGTTTGTTTAGGCGCAAACTTACGTTTCTGTCACTGGTCGGGGATGGCATGTTTGACTGCTCGCTATTTTGTTATTTCTCAAAATAAAGCACTAAGACTTTTTTTTGCGACACTCTCAATGGATCGACGGCTTTTTGAAGGGGTGGCATGCAGCGGCGTAGACTTTCCATTTTCCCGGAGGGGGCAGGCTGAGAAGTTCTCCGGGGGGGGGGGGGGGGGGGGTGCTGCGCGTTACCTTTTTGCCAGAACTGGAGATTGAAGCTAACGAAAGCACGCTGGGATTCCATTTCCCATGTATTTTGTCAATAAAGGCCAACGTGGGCGTTATTTTGTTTACATGCCACTACTAGAAGCTCGTTACGTGGCACGTAAACAGCGTCTCGGTAAGGATCATGGCCCGGGCCCGGGGGGGGCGGGGGTTCTGCCCCCCCCCCGGATCTCACCAGGGGGGCACGAGCCCCGATGCCCCCCCCCCCCCCCCCGTAGTCTACGCCTATGGTGGCATGAATAGGTTTTTGAACGCATCGAGCGAAGCTTTTTCACAAATGTGGCTGAAGTACGTGCGTTAAGGGTATATATATAATTTCATTGAACAAACTTACCTGAGTAATTATAAATGAAAAAAACTTGAAATATCTACAGGGTGTCCCCGAAAAAAAGTTACAGGGTTTTTTCACAGCAAAAATAAACTAGGCATCGCCGACCGCTCATTCTACGCCCGAAGGTAGCGCTAGAGGTCACTAACCAGATGCCAAAGTTTCAGCGCTAACCGATATTTTATTTAAAAGTTATGAATTATTTTTTGAGAATGTCAATGGGAAAATGATGGCCGACGGAGCTCGCGAATGCATGGTGCTCACTGGCGCCAGAAACCGAAAATAGGGCCCAATTTTCCCATGGAAATTTTCGGAAAATCACTTATAACTTTTGAATAAAATAGTGGTTCGTGCCCAAACTTTGGCATCTGGTTCGGACCTCTAGTGCTACCTTTCAGCGAAGAATGAGCTTTCGGCCATGCATAGGTTATTTTTTGCGGTTAAAAAACCGTGTAACTTTTATTTTTGAACGCCCTGTACATAGGGCGGCCGTGTACTAACTAACACAATAAAAAAGGGTTTGCAATGGAAATCGCAAGCTGTTAGGCGTAAGTATTTGTATCTAAAATTTTTCTACGGTATTTTCTATGGGTTATCTAATATTGAAAGACCCCATTACCTGTTTGAACCATTTTATGTATCGCGCAGAGTAGATCATGACCAAAACGTTCGGGAATACACGTCAAAGTCTGATTTGTTTCGTAACTCTTTCTTCCTACGAACGATGAAAGAATGCAAGCTTGCCAAGCGAAATTGTTGCCTTGCAAAGTCCAGATTCGTTCTTCTCGCTACTCCATCATTGTCTCTGAACGCTATATTGGAGTGCGAATATATTATCAACGCATTTGTGTTCCTTTCCATGCAGACTAAGGTTGGTTCTTTCCTATGTATGTTTATATGCGTGTGTGAGTTTGTATCTTTCTTTGCGCACTCATGTGTCTTGATGACCTATGGTGTGTTCGAAATTTAATTTTTGGTATAGCGTGACTTTCCCTACTGTAATGCCATTAAAAGCGCTGTAAGGAAAAAAAAAGTTTCTGGCGGTAATTGCTGTTTTTTGTTTTTTTAAAGTTTGTTTAGCGGTTATGGACTGATTGACCTCATTTCGAGCTTACGCGGCTCCTGAGGTTAATTAGCCCTATAAATCTACCACATTAAAACCGATTAAAAACAACAACAATAACAACATCAGTTAAGTGGAACGAGGGTGGACCGCGGAGTCATTGGGTAGGACACACGAATCAGTTGGAAGGAGATGAGTGCTTTGAGGACAACTAACTGGAAAATGGAGGTCGCGCGAGTGACGCCAGTGAACGAAAAGTTCTAAAGTTTACTGAGAGTTGATGTCACCATCCTGAAAGCTGAACAGAAAAACGATCCGAGCCTGAATGGGTACTCTGAGACAAAAAGAAGGCGATAGCAAAGAAGCATGTGACAGTTTTCGAGAGAGGCGATCTGCTGCATCGGCAGTACGAAGATAAAAGGTGACGGGTTTATGAACAGGTAGTTACTTCTTCCAAGTATCGGTCAGACCTGCTGCATGTGGCACATGAGAAGCTCCTTTTCGGCACTAAGAGTACGAAGAAAATTTACTGCAGGAGTACCACTGGCCATGATGTTTCAGAGTAGATCGAAAGCCACGTCATGCAGAAGGGTGCCGCTTACCAGCCAATATTAAGGGTCTGTGGACTCGTCAAGCTGCACTGCTGCAGCTTTCTCCCACAGCTCCTTCATCTGTAGTTTTACAAGGTAAAAATAAAACTGATTTGATTTGATTTGAAGTCATGTCTGCCAGAGAGTCGGAAAACCTAACGATAGGCGGAAAGCTCCCTTGAGTCTGCAGGTTCCTTTGATCTCGAAACCGTTCAAGCTTCTTGATGAATCGCCACTTTCAGCGATGGTGGTACGTTGGTGTGAGAATCGTGCTCTCTAGCACCTGGACGATGGTGCTTCAGAATGAAAATGCTCGCTTACACGCTGACTGATGTGGACGGATTAGGTAAGTCTCCTTTATCGCTCGCATTTCACAAAATTATAATTATACGTCGCAGATTCAACCTCGTACTGCTGTTCCACGACAATCATCCAGATGACAGCCATTTTGATAGGAACTTGTGCGCCTCGTTTAGGCCTTTAAAGTTGCGAATTCTCGTAAAAACTCAGTTACAACTACACTCTCAGAACGATCTGCCCTGCTACTAAATTCGAAGATGCGATATCTCCCAGTGGGTTGAGCTCCGCAGAAGTGGTTGATGCTCTACTGACAGTATTTTGGAGGGTGGGCATCCCGCGGAACTTCTGAGTGACCAGGGCGTGGGCTTACTGATGCCTTGACAACTACTTGTAAAGCGATGTTCCTTGCACGCAATTATGTTACCTGGATCGTCCTGGGCTTTGTCGTCTTCTCAATAGTTGGAGCGTTGATAGCAGAGACACTACAATCTCCCCCCTGAAATTGTGACAGTAATTCAAGGGAGTTCTTATTCTACCAAATAATCTTCTAGGTAGTGCGGTAATCGACGTGATCTGGTAGGACGTCCTGTCGACACGTCACTTCCGAGGCTGGCTTCTGGAGTAGGCGATTCTGCAGCCCCTTCAATTGATGCTTTTGGGGAATCACTCTGCTGCTGCTCTGCTTGAGAACTTTCCTGTGAATTTGGTTTGAAGAGCTCTCCTAGTTGAAGTTCCTCGTCCTCTTCAAGACCACTTCCGTTTCTGGAGTCCAGTGGAGCTGTGGTATTTTTCCAACGTGGGCGTAGATGATCAAAATGTCGTCGGAAGTGACGACCATAAAAAACCTTCGTAAGATAAAGGCCCACACTGCTTTGCCACAGTTCCTGGAAACCACTTGGATTTAGGAGATAATCAATTCTTCACCCAGACACGGGCATCTAGTTGGAAACTGACAGTTTTCTTCTTCTGCTCCATGAATATCTTCTCCTGACCTTCGACTGCACTGTTTCCCGCCGCCGGATGCAACAATTAGTCTAAAGGCTGTGCGCTACTGACGACCCCTTAGTATTTCAGCAGGACTTTTGTTTGCTGTCGTGAACGGTAGAGCATGTTGGTTCAGAAAAATTTGAAATTTTAGTTGGCCAGTCATCATCCTTCAGACGAAATAAGGACGTCTTGGTCTCTTGAACCGTCCTTCCTGCTTGTCCATTGGACGCTGGATGGTATGGCGAAACTAAATGAAAGGCGAATTCTGTTTTTTTTTTTGTGAACTGACGGAACTCTGCTGAAGAAAACACGGTTCCGTTGTTTGAGAATAAGACGTCTGGCACGCCGTGTGTAGCAAAAAGATCTCGTAAACAACGAATCACTTACGAAGTCAACGTTGTTTGCACCAAACAACGGCCAACAATGACTCCGTCTCGTAGTCGGTGGTCATCCTGACTTGAAAACGCACAAAAGACGAGGGCAGAGTAAGAAAACAGGTACGACGGACAAGCTCTCACTCGGAACCGACATGTTTATTGAAACCTCAAAAAACACAAAAAAAGCATCTCGCCTCCCAGATTTCTCTGCGCACTTCACCTCCTTGTTGTCAAAACTACACATCTTAAAAACAATCAAATCACGATGTTTACGTGCTGACACGTGTCGTTGTCGTTAGAAACGCCAACTCAGCCTCAGTCAGTGCGAAAGAAGGTTGGCTTATGCATCTTTCTCCCCAAGAAACTATCTGAAAGGCCTCTAAGATCTCCCTCGCCATCTGTTCTTTATACATGCCCAAAATATTTGTGTCACAGAACCCTGGAGAGCAGCCACACCTATCACAGTGGACCGCCAGGTGGCCCGACGGAGTCGCTTGAAGAGACGCACGGTGCCATTCATTAACGCAACGTCCAATTTGGCCGACGTGTACCTTGCCACGGGATAGAGGGATGCAATACACCACGCCCACCCGACATCGAACGAAACGGTTCATATGCCTTTTTCCACAGGAAAATTCATCTCTGCTTCCCCTCCCCGACTCTCGGACCCTCTTACACAATTGAAGTAATTTGTTGGGAGCTTTAAACACCACCTGTACATCATACTGCCTCGCAACATTCTAACATTGTGCGAAATACCGTGTAGGTACGGGAGCACAACTGGCCTATACTCGATCTTCCCGTGGTGCCCGGCTGACAAGACCTTTCAAACCCTTAATCAGCCCCGCCGACAGTTCTCCGATTACTCGTAAAGGAAAACCTGCTTCCGTCAATTTCTTCACTTGATCATTGAAACTTTTCCCCGCCACGTGGACGAATGATTTCTTGAGGGCCGAACCAAGGCAGGACGCCGCGATGCCTCTCTCGACTATTTTCGAGTGCGCCGACACGTACAAGAGGAGCACTTTTCTTGAGCGGGGACTAAAAGCCCAACAAACATGGTTGCTCGACAAACGGAAAGACAAATCCAAAAGCTTGAGGCAACTGTCCGACGGTGTCTCGAAAGTGAACTTCAGTCCTTTTCCAAGTTTTTCGAAGACTGACGACACTCTGTTCACAACATCCGCCCTACCACTGGCTTCAACAAAAATTAGGCTAATGTTCTACATATATATAAACATTTGTTTTGACACCGCGCTCACCCCCCAGTGCCCCTTCGAGAGAAACATCGAGCTGCCCAAGAAAAATATCGCTTAGAACAGGCGCCAGACACGAACCAATGCATATGCCATTCCTTTGCACAGAAATTCCCTTCTCACATTGAACCAGCATGGACTTCAAATAAAAACTGAGTATTTCCAAAAATCCTTACGATGTAACTCCGCTGGAGTTTCTGAACTTGACCTCCCCCGTCGTATCAATGCAGTTGATTGATTGATTGATTGATTGATTGATTGACTGATTGATTGATTGATTGATTGATCGATTGATTGATTGATTGATTATGATTGATTGGGGCATCCAGGATCAAAATAAATCTTCTAACGTCCACAGAAGAGTTTCTTCAAGATTTCGGGCTGCCATCCTTAAGAGAGCTGGTGACGGCATCAGAGCTGCGTATCGCAAAGGGTCACAGATCGACAACGTGGACAGGTGCTTCTGAAGGAAGCCCGCCATCGCCCTTTGCCACGAGCCCTTTTCCGTCACAATGACCCTGAACGGCCAGCCAGGCCTTGTGGGTCTTGGTTGTAAAGATGCATCGAGGTTCATGCTCTTGCTTCGGTTGAATAAACTGCCCAATCTTTTCAGGTCCAGCGGGTCACAAACAGATTTTGCGATACGCAGTCGCACCTACTACGTGACTACAGGTGGCCCGACTCATCGGGCCACCTGTCCCATGGGTCGGGTCCCGACTGTCCCATCTGTGTGTCTTCCTTATCCTTTGCGCTGTGTCTCACTATGTACCATGGGCCACCTGGCGGTCACTGTATGCGGCTGCCTCTCCAGTGTTCGGTGACACAACTATTTTGGGCACGTATAAAGAACAGATGGCGAGGGAGATCTTGGAGGACTTTCGGATAGTTTCTCGGTTAGAGGGATGCATAAGCCACCCTTCCCTTGCGCTGATCGACTGAGGCATGAGTTGGTGCTTCTAACGACAACGACACGTGTCAGCACGTAAACGCCGTGATCTTCCTGTATTTAAGATGTGTAGTTTTTACAGCAAGGAGGTGAAGTGCGCATGAGCAACCTGCGGGGCGGGATGCTTTTTTAGTGTTTTCTGAGATTTCAATAAACATATTGCGAGTCGCTTGTCCGTCGTGCGTGTTTTCTTACTCTGTCCTCGTCTTTTGTGCGTTTTCAAATCAGGATGAATAACTATCAACTAGCCCGATTTTCCACCCTTCTGTAGTCGGTGTCCCCAGTCTCGTAGTCGTAGTCGTCTCGTAGTCACTCACCAACAATGACTCCGTCTCGTAATAGTCGGTGAAGGAGTTCCAAAACACTTGAAGCTCCGCGTAGAAAACGGTTATACAAGTTTAGAAGTCCCAACAAGGAGTGAAGCTCCTTTATGCCTTTGGTGCAGGTGTGTCGTGGATCACTTTCACCTTTTCTAGTTCCGGTCCCGGATGTACACCGCCTTGGTCCACTTTGTATTCAAGGAACGTCACTTCTTGCACGCCAAAAGTGCACTTTTTTGGTTCAGGCGTAATCCATCCTCCTGGATTCTCTCTAGAACAGCCCGGACTCGTGCGCCGTGTTATTTTAGGTTGGATACACCGATCAAAATGTCGTCAAGGAATACTTGAACTGCTGGTAATCCTGCTAAAAACTGCTACATGTGACGTTGAAAAATGGCTACTCCAGTAGTGACCCCAAACTGTAAACGAGTCCCCCTGAAATGTCCTTTGTGAGCACTCAAAATTAGTAGCTTGGTTTTTTTGTCAACAGTGAGTTGTTGATATGCTTACGTCTATGTCCAACTTTGTAAACCACTGGCAACCTGCCAGCTGAATCAGCAATTGTTCTGCTGTTAGGCAGCGGATTCGCGTCCCACGCCAACACTGGATTAATGGTGTTCTTATTGTCACCGCACAGTGTTATCTTGCCGTTCGGCTTCACTACTGGTACGACTGGCCTAGTCCATTCAGAATTTCTCACCAGAACTAAACTTCATTGTTCCAGTTGTGTGATGGCGTCTTCCACGTCTCGGCTGAAGTACCAAAAGAATAGCTCAAGGCTTGTGGTACTTTGGTTTTGAGTCTGGCTTCGAGCTAGATGTGCATTTGGGATCCCTAGTTCTCACCGAGTCCTGGCTTGAAGATCTCTGGACATTCCTTGGCTAGTTCTAGATTCTGGCTGCGACTCAGCAAGTTGATAGATCCCCTCAATCTTGGGTCACTCTGCTCTAAACCAGTTCCTTCCGAGGATGCTTTCTCTGCTTCCCTTCACTACCTGCGGTGGTGTCTTGAGTTCCTTTCCTATGAAATAAACTGGAACATCGACACTTACCAGAACTGTCAGCTTGCGGTTGGAATACGCTACTGAGCGTGAGTCTTGTTTCTTTTAGTCTATTTCTTGTTATCCCGAGGCGACGCATTGTCTTCAGATCGATGACTGCGCAAGCTGCTCCGAAGTCTACCTCTATGTGAAGAGGAATTCCGTTCACTTGAACTTCTGCAGTCTCCTCTGGTTCAATGAAGTTAAGACGGTACTCTGGCTTACTGTCTGACTTACTCCGGTCGTCCAGCCGATGAGAGGCGACCGTTGCTGCAGCGTGGCGCTTGGACTTCGCCATCTTCTGGCGACACGCGCGTACAACGTGTCATCCCCTGCCACAGAAATGGCAAACAGCGTTTACAAAACAACAGTTACGTGTGTCGGGAATACCACTACACCGCCAACATTTTAACCTGAACCTGAAGGTGCATTTCCTTTCTCTGGCTCACTGTCGGAAGTCGATGAACTCCGCGAAACGGTTTTTTTCCACGACGTAGTGAAGATCCGTCGCCTCTTGACCCCGGGGGTCACGGGTCTCTTGTGTATGGATCTTGACATGCTCCGCCGCGATCGCAAGGTCCTGGGACATTGCGAATGTGACGATCGGCGTTGTGCAGCCTGTTCGCTGATCCCACACACCAGTCAGTCTCGGAGCATCTCGTGCAGCAATGACTCGAACTCGCATGGCTCGGCCAGACGTCACAACTCCGCAATGTAGTTAGCCACAGACTCGCTCTGACGCTGGCAGCGCTTGCTGAACGTAAATCAGTGAGCTATTACCGATGTCTTCGGTGCGAAGTTCCTTGTTAGGGTTGCTAACAACTCTTCAAAGGGTACATCACCTGGTGCCTTCGGAGAGCAGAGTGTCTAAGGAGTGCGCATGTGGAAGGTCCGCACACGCTGCAGAAAACGACTCGCTTCATAACAATGTCCACGGTCCCATTTGCCGGTAGAAAAAATCCAAGTCGCTCAACGTATTGCAGCCAAGATTCCGGCTTCGATGTGTCGAACTCCTTCAGGCGTCCCAGTGCAGGTCCTTGTTCCGTTGTGTTGCAGTTGGAGTGCTCTACCTTTGTTTACCCACGTCGCCGCGTGCTATGTACGGAGACGGAGTAGCGTTTATGTGACACTTTAATATGTACATAATTATAAGATGGCTACCGCATCGCACCGCGGCATGTTACTGAATGTTCCTTGCACGCGATTATGTTGCATGCATCGTCCTGGGCTTCGTCGTCTTCTCCTTAGTTGTTGTGTTGATTGTAGGGACACTGGGACACTATACACAACCAACCTCAGGAGCCGAGTAAGCACGAAATGTTTAGGTCGGTCAGTTCGTAACCGCTAAACGATCTTGAAAAAGAACGGGGTGTCAGGGATCGAATTCCGGCCACCGGCGTGGAAACCGAGCGCGACGCTGACTGAGCTATGGACCTTTTTAGAGCGCAGCTCGGCGCTCGTTTCCGGCTTGAGCGGCATCGCCGTCGGCGTCGCCGTCGGCGTAACCGCCCGAGGTCACGCGTGACCCCAGGTCACGTGACCCCCGAGGTCACGTGACCCCCAGGTCACGTGGTCCCCAGGTCACGTGGTCCCCGAGGTCACGTGACCCCCAGGTCACGTGGTCCCCAGGTCACGTGACCCCCGAGGTCACGTGATGATGGCGATGACGATGCGGATGCCGATGACGTCATCAGTGACGTGACCCCCAGGTCACGTGACCCCTGGTCACGTGACCCCCGAGGTCACGTGATGACGATGACGATGCGGATGCCGATGATGTCATCAGTGACGTCACTGATGATGTCATCGGCATCCGCATCGTCATCGTCATCATCCCTGATGACGTCATCAGTGACGTCACTGATGACGTCATCGGCATCCGCATCGTCATCGTCATCATCATTGATGACGTCATCAGTGACGTCACGTTACCCCCTCCCCCCCCGAGGTCACTTGCCCCCCCTCCGTACCCTTCCCTCCTCCTCCTCAAGAGCTGCGCTCTAATTCGGCGTTACAGGGAGTTGTAAACGGCTTTCACTTTTTTTTATTATTATTACCTGTGTAGTGGCACGATTCCAAGCTCGCGGTTACGGGCAGTAAGAGAACAGAAGAGTGTGAGAGACAGAAACGAGCTTCGCGGACTCAATCATTCGACTGTATGCCCTCAACGATCTAATCATTTCGTGATGTCAATATTGTAAATATGTACAATAAAGCATGTAGGTGAGAACTGAAACCAATGTACATATTGGTGACCCGAACCGAGCTACCCCCGACCGTGCCCACCTACGCCATTGTGAAGCCTGGTTCGTTGGGCGAGTCCAGCTTTGTGCTTGACATCATGACCTTGGACGACGATAGCGGCCCTTCCGGGGCCCTGCCGACCCTGGGGGCGACGGCGCTCTGGACATGAAGTTCCCGGAGTTCTGGTCATCGGATTACGAACTGTGGTTTCTGACTGCGGAATCAATTTCCTGGAAGAGCAGGATAACGTCGTCTTTGACGAAATTCGACTACGTCGTAGCGGCCCTCCCACAGTCAACAGCATCCGTGGTTCGCGACATACATGGGCGTGCCAACCGGGGGGGGGGCAAGGGGGCGCTTGCCCCTCCCCAGTTCTCAGAGTGGGGGGGGCAAGGCAGTGTTTGCCCCCCCCCCGCCGCCCGAAACAGCCGACACTGGGCAGGGCAAACCACCGGCCGCCGCGCCCAAGGGATACCATAGGTGCACCGCCCCCGACCCGCGGGGGCATATTTTTAACGCGCAGGTGATACAAACCCTAGCAACGGTCGCTCACGCCGGATTGGCTGGTTCGTGGAGATAGGCGCAGCCGCCGTCAACATAGGCAGTGGCACTGTCAACATAGGCAGTGGAGATAGGCGGTAGCGTAATTTAGTTGTAAGATGTCTGCCTCTATACGTAGCAGACCCGGGTTCTATCAACGGTGTGGGCTTACTTCTTTTAGAGCGCAGCTGCTTAGGCGCCCGTTTCCGGCTTGAGCGGCGTCGCCGCTGCCGTGCCGTCGCCGTCGCCGTCGCTCGTCGGCGTAAGCCACGCGGGTGCACTCGTGGAAGTATCCCATAATGCACCGCGCTTGGTAAAGAGAGGAGGAGAGGAGGGGGAGGGAGGAGGGGAGAAGGAGGAGGAGGGGGGAGGGAGCAAGGAGGAGAGGGGAGGTGGAGGAGGAAGGAGGAGGAGGAGGGGAGGAGGAGGGGGAGGAAGGGGAGGAGGAAGGAGGAGGGGAGGAGAAGAAGGGTAGGAGGAAGGAGGAGGTGAAGGAGAAAGAGGAGGAAGGAGGGGGAGGGGAAGAATTGGGGAGGAGGAAGGGAGGACGAAGGGGAGGAGGGAGGATGAGGATGGGCGAAGGGGTATTTGGTAGGATGAGGAGTTGAGGAGGAGGGAGGAGGAGCTTACCATCCCCTCAGTACCCTTCCCTCCTTCCTCCTCAAGAGCTGCGCTCTAGTTCGGCGTTACAGGGAGTTGTAAACGGCTTTCATTTTTTTCTTCAAACATTTTGTTTCGTCGAGGCATTTGACGATATTTACGACATTTCGTTTTTACGATTAACACTGAAAAAAAAAAAAAAACGAATGTTGTTGACGCGCTGAACTAAGTCGTATGGGACTCTATTTACGCATGTGCATGGGGAAGCGGGGCTTGGGTTGCCGCCTGCAAAGTGGCGTGTACAGGGGTAGAAGGGGGGGGGAGGGGGGGACCAAGTGGGTTAATAGTTTTGTAATTAGCAGCCGCACACTGTCGCCGCGAAGCGAAGTGAACGCAGGCCGGGGAAGGGGGTTAACGCGCTTTGAGTGATACACGCGCCGTCCGAATCCGGAAATTTAAGTTTCCGCGCATTGCCGAGCAGCCACTCCGGCGTGAGCGTCGTTGCTAGGGGTCTATCACCTGCGCCGTAAAAGCCAGTGATAGACCGAATCTGCCGAACTTCAGATTCGGCAAAGCTCCGCACATGCCGAAATTTAGAAAGAAAGTTCGGCAAAGATTCGGAAAAACTTCGGCAAATGTCTGCGCACGCGCACGAACGCGACGGGGCCATAAATCGCAAATGGACGCCGCTCAGTTGCGCGGTTACCATCGTACAGTTTAGTACAACCAGCGGTTACGGCGAAGTGTGGTGTAGGCGACACGGTAACTGTGCGTTTGCGAGCCTTTGCGAGTGTGGTATTTTTCAATATTTTCTGCCTCCAGAACAGAAGATCGACCAGTAATTTACGCAGTCCACTGCGCAAGTGACAAATGATGCGGTGCATTCTGGATAACGTGATTTTCATTTCACTTTTCCGTTGATGAAACGAGGTAGTGTAAACATTGACTGACAACTGGACAATTACGCTCAGTGCTCGCAGCCCAGTGGCGTCACGAGGGTCAGTGGCACCCGGGCGGTAAGCCCGCCGCGACACCCCCCCCCTCCCCGCTCTCACCTGGCCCGCCTTGACCCCCCCCCCCCCCCCCCCCCCCGCTCTCGCGTGGCCCGCCGCGACACCCCCTGACCGCTGCACCAGGGGCGGTCCGCCCCCCCCCCCCCCCCCCCCTTGTGACGCCACTGTCGCAGCCCACTGCCGTCAAACGGGGCAGAGTCACGAGAGCTTGCCAGAATGTATGGGATCCTCGTTATAATGTGATACATGTTTTCCCCCTTCTTTTTCTTTCCTTGTTAGCGCACTTTCTGTAGTGTGTATGTTCTGTACATTATATATATCGGTTTTGTTTTTTTCCCATGTGGTGGCGGGCTGGGAGGCGCTCTGCGTAAGGGTTTTCACCTATCTGCCTAGCCCCGCACACCACTACATGGGCCCTTCCAGTATGTGCAAAGAAAATTATTATTATTATTATTATTATTATTATTAATCTTATTATTAATATTATTATTATTATTATAGCGATATTATTTTAGGATCCTAGCAGGTAGCTTGTAGCCAAAACAGAATAATATTGCTTTTTAGTTTGCGTTATTTCGCGATTTTCATGTACCTGCATCAAACTAAACACAGAACTATAATGCTCCACGTTGCACATCCGACATTCCAAACTCTCCCCATCTTCCTAAACGTCCGTGTGTGTTTTAACACCAGAAACCGTAATTTTAAAGGTTAAAAAGGCACATTGCGAATATGGAACGCACACTTTCATGCAAAGCTGACATCAAGTGACTCAAATCGAAAAACATGCATATTTACAATATTGTTATCTCTTGTGGGGAAGGCCCGGCAGCCGTTGCATTCGTTTTCGTGCACGAACGGTGACTCCCATAGAAAGTAAGAACGCAGTGATTGCCTTTATTTCAACAATGTAAACACACTTGCAGGCGTGCGCTGATGAAGTCTCAAAATCAAAACTCTGGTAGCGTGATTCGTGACTACGCCGGCTACTACCCAACCTCGTTGTCACGCCACTTTCTGCAACCACACACTAAAATTGCCATGTAAACACCAAAAGCGACACCGATACAATTATCTTGCAGAATATCACCTTATTTAGTAATAACTGTCCATAGGAGTTACATGTTGTAATTTAAGTTAAGAAAAAAAAACATAAATCTTTTTTCGTGAGAAAAAACTAAATATCAGCGTTAAGTCTGGTAACAGTATTTTTGCCGAATCTTTGCCGAATCTTTAGAAAAGTTTCGGCTCCGCCGAATCCCAGATTCGGCGCCGAATTTTCAAGTTGGCAAAAGTTCGGCTCATCACTAGTAAAATAGTAAAAATGGGCGACCCGGGGGGGGGTGGTTTGCCCCCCCCCCCCCACTCGAAAACAAGTTGGTACGCCACTGGCGACATACTTCGATCCTCACCCGCAGGTCAGCCGTGCGAGACTCTGCGCACAGAACTGATTCGTCACACCCCAGTCAGAGCAACGCCGTCTCCAACAACTGTCAACCGCGGAGGAGCTTGGAAACCGCTAACCAACCGAATCGAATAATTGCGGCGCATGAAGCACCGTCTTGGGGACAAAACACCAACAATAGACACGTCCATTAAAGAAAAAAAAACTCTTTTTCCAACGCCTGCCAAGCCAAATGCGGGTGATTTTGATCACATTTACTAGCGGCTCAATCTCTACAGTCGCTCGCATGGCAGACCAAATTACGGACGTAGCCCCCTGCCCTCTCAGCAGTGCGTCAAGAGACCCCAATGCCGCGTGCTGCTCCGACCGATGTTGGATCCCGGCTCGCTCAACCCCCCAGTTGCAACGAGCGCTTCGAGATCAGGGTGAACGATCTCATTCGTGTCATTAGAGAGTTTTAGTAGATCGTTCCGATGACTCCGATAACGATACCCGATACTCTGCCTCCGCCTTTGCGCTTACATTTATAGTATCGTTATCGGGGGTATCGGAGGTATCGGAACAATCTACTAAAACTCTCTATTAATAACCCACGAGCACGACTTTCCCGATCCTTCACCGTCGACCCACAAGCAAACGCTGACCGGCGCCGCAGTTGATCAAGAGCTGGGTCCCCCACCCCAGGTTCGGATCCCAAGCCAGAGTATGCCCCTCACCGTGCAACTACTTTGGATACGACAAGGGCACCCGCTGAAGGCCGCCAGCTTTGAAAGCCCAACATCAGGCCGCCTTTTCTTTGTCACCGAACGCAACACAAAGGTACACTTCCTGGTAGATACCAAGGCCGAGGTGAGCGCTGTACCTTCTACGCTGGAGAACCGCCGACAGCGCCAAGAGTCGATCCCCACAGCTTCCGGGCAGTCAAAGGGTTTCCGATCAAAGCGTACGGCGAAAATCCCCTGACGTTGGACTTCGGACTCAGCCTGACATTCCGCTGTTTTTTTTTTGTTTTTTTATTATCGCGGATGTAAAACAGGCGATCATTGGAGCAGATTTTCTGCGGCGGTTCGCACTGACCAAGGACATGAGGATAAATAAATTCTCGACATCAAAACACAATTGTGTGTTTAAGTAATTGTGCAGAAGTCATCTCCTTTCAGTCTGGCTCTACCATGAAGTGAAGTGAACGTTCCTTGTCAAAACATCGCCAACGAATATCCTGCCGTATTTCACCCACCTGCTCCAGATCAAGACGTCCGACATATTGTCACGAATGACAAAGGATGAGGTGGTGACTTAACTCGAGAAACTAAACGTGTAATGGGGCGAACTTTGCTCAAAATAAAATAGAGAAAACTACCGTTGCAGGCGTCGATGTCGGCGAAACAGCAGGATCGAGCGCTGGGGTGAAAACTGAATTTGGCTCGCCACGCGAAGCCCCTATGTACACGCGTGGGCTTCTGGAATAATGTCCGTAAAAGGTTCGACGCGTAAAAATTCGGACCTAAAATAAACAACGTTGTTCTTGAATTCACCAGAACGCGACATTTACAAAAATAAAAAGATGCGTCCGCTCCCAGGAATCGAACCTCGAGCCCTTTGGGTAGGAGCCACGGACGATAACCATTCGGCCACTTTTTTCTTTATTGAATAACCATTCGGCCACGGTCGCGCTTGCTTCTATAGACGCGCGTGGCAATATCGTCACCCATCATATTGTGACCAAAGGAGCCTCGGTTTTCGCAAAACCACGACGCCTATAGCACCCAGCCTCCTCCAATTAGCCAAGAAAGAGTTCGAAGTTCGAACACATGGATGAACTCGGATTCCTCCGGCCATCTTCGATCTCATGGTCATCAACACTACACATGGCCACAAAGAAAACCGGGCACTGGCGCCTCTGTGGGGACTACCGGGCATTAAACAAGAGCACAGCACCCGGCCGTTTCACCATCCCGCATATTCAAGAATTTGGCTTCATTCTGCAGGGTATCAAAGTCTTCAACAAAGTGGATCTCGTCAATGCGTTCTACCAGATTGCTATAGAACCGGCAGACATCCCCAGAACTGCTGCCATCATGCCGTTTAGGTTGTTTGAGTTCTTGCTAATGCCCTTCGGCCTTCGCCACCTTTCAACAATTCGTCGACACAGTCCACCCAGGTTTATCATTCACCTTATCATATAAAGATGATATCTTCGTGTTCAGCAACACCCCAAAAGAACACACCGACCATCTACGACAACTCTTCCCTCGATTAGAAGAATACGGACGTGTCGTTAATCCGACCAAATGCGAATTCGGCGTCAAGAAACTTGATTTTCTTGGCCACCACGTGGATAGCCGAGGAATTCAGCCGTTACCCGAGAAAGTCCAAATCATTCGAAGCTTTCCACGGCTCACGGCGGCGAAGAAACATCGGGAATTTCTCGAACTTGGCAATATTTATCGACGCTTTATTCCTCAATGCGCCCACTTCTGCGAACCTATCTACACCCAGTACTGATCGACAAGGTCAAGGCTGCGTCACTCCAGTTGACGTCAATCACCAATCAAACCTTAGAAAGAGTAAAATACATGATTGCCAACGTCGCTCTCCTCAGACACCCCAAAGCCAACTCATGGTGAACGCCTCGGATGGAACTGTTGGAGCAGTGCTACAACAAGACGGGGACACTTGGCAACCACTTTCGTTCTAATCGAGGAAGCCGACTTCGACAGAAAGGAGAAACAGCACCTTTGGACAAGAACTGCTAGCGATATACCTTGCCATGATGCACTTTCATCACTGCGTGGAACGCCGAAACTTCTTTATCTTGACAAACCAGAAGCCATTGACTTACGTACTAACCTCAACCAGCAGGGCGTACACCCCACGTTAGATCAGCACATGACATACATTTCGGAATTTACCACCGACTTTAGACTCACAAAGGGCACAGATAACACCGCAGGTCACCCGCTCTCCAGAGTTGGAGTCAACCTCTGCTCCTCAGGGTACCCTGCAATTCCCTACGAGCAGTTGGCGAAGGCCCAACAAGGCAGGCAGTTGGGCTAGTTGGTGCATTATGAAAACTTGGAAACAGCTTAAAATAAACGAAGGACAAGAACGAGAAGTGAACGAACACAACGCTGTTCGTTCGAAGGCGAAGGCACAAGTCGACCTCGAATTGCAACGCCTACGGACAACTTCAACAACCTAGTTAGTCTTCGTGGACGTGCACATGCCCGACTGCACAATACAGTTGCATCTGAAATGTCGACAGGTCGTCCACGCCCCCTCGTACCAGCAGAATTGCGTCGAGCAGTTTTTGACTCCCCGCACTCCTTGTCCCATCCCGGGATACGAGCAACCCAGCAACCGATAGTCTCGCGGTTTATCTGGTCCCGTATCAACGCTGACGTGAGGTCATGGGCCGAAACCTACGTCCAGTGTCAACGTTCGAAAGTTCGTTGACACACCGGACACACCCGACACTCGGACACACCGGACCTCGATCGCTTCGCTCACATTCACGTTAATAGTGCACATTCACGTTAATAGTGTGGGACCACTTCCTCCGTCAGAAGAAAACTGATAATTTCAAACTCGCGTCCATCGCTTCACGCGGTGACCCGATGCGGCACCAATAAAAGACATCACTGCAACAACTGTGGCTTACACACTGATTGAAACGTGGATCCGTCGCTTCGAAGTTCGACGGACAGTCACCACGGAAAGAGGACGTCAATTTGAATCGAATTTGTTCCAAACTCTCCCATTTCTTGGGAATTCAATATGTTCATATCACATCCTACAATCCAACCTCCAACGGCAGGATAGAACGTTTCCATCGCCAGTGTAAAGCCTACGCCAAAGCACAGACCAACAGCCAGGCATGGACAGAGGTCCGTCTATTTGACTCGTTGGGCATCCGAACAGCCTCCAAATCGGACATCAATTGCAGCGCAGCTGAGCTAGCGTACGGCACATCACTCCGTTTGCCTCGCGAAGTTTTTCCTTCGTCCACGAATGCCCCACAAGAAAGTTCAGAAGACTATGTCTTTTGTTAGCCGTGACTTTGGTAAATGTACTCACGTGTTCCTTCGACGCGATGGCGTGAAGAAACCTTTGCAGCCTACGTACGACGGACCTTACTTAATACATGCGTCGAGACAGCAAGAAATGGCGCTGATGATCAACGGCCGTGACGAGGTAGCCTCTTGGACAGAGCCCTTAGATAGAACCTGATACCTTCGTGTCCGGGACCGGAAGCTTTCGAAAGCAATCTCGCGTCAGGTTCGTGAAAACACGAGCCTGTGCACGCACTCTCTTAAAAGTCCGCTTCAACAGGCCAAGAGCGCTCGACAGCCAGTTTCCTTGCTAGGTGGGGAGCATCTGTAGTTGCACCTATTCAAGCTAGCGGGTACCGGCAGCAGAAGAAAAGACCAACCCAGGCCCCGAGAGGTGTGAGGCAGTTCTCGTCGAACTCAGAAAGTTAGCAGTTGGTCAGTCTACGCTGATTTCTGAAGTGCAGGGCTCTAGAAGTCAATTAATGGCGACAAACAAAACCATATTTGATTTGAACAAACGAATGGCCGAATTAGAGGGTCATTACCAAAATCTTACCACCCTGCGAACTGAGTTCCAAACGACACAGGCTGAAACCGCTTAAACGAGTCGCCAGGTCTGTGGTCTCGAGGCTCGTGTGAACGACGCCGAGACCCGCTCGCGGCCAAACAACCTGGTCTTCTATGGTATCTCTGATACCGCCGCACTCGAAACGAATGCCCAGTCTGAACAAAGAATCACTGGCCTGTGTTCTGAACGATTGCATGTGACCTTGAACGACAAAAATCGAACGTGCACACCGTCTCGGGTGTCACTGACCCGACCGCGGCCGCCTGATAATTGTGAAGCTTACCCTTTTTAAGATAAAGGAATCTATTCTTTCAAAAGCTAAAAGACACCGTGTACATTATTGCCGAAGACTTCTTCTTCCTGTTCGAAATGCCCGATGAAGTCTTCTTGCCTTCGCTAAGAGCAAATCCGTCCGGTTTTCTTTACGCTTCTTTATTCTTTATTCTTTATTCATGAAAAACCCGCAGCGCGTATACAGGCATTATTGCAGGGGGCACAATGCATTAAAAAAGATCCACAGTCTCGCGGCACACCACTTACGCCGGTAATGAATTCCATTCTGCGATGGTTCGTGCAAAAAAAGAGTGTTTCAAAATGTTTGTCCTGGAGAAATACGGCTGAACCTTATAACAATGGTCTGTACGAGCAGAACGGTAAGATGGCGAATGCAGAAACTTTGCAGCACAAATTCCTGTTTGGTTGTGATAAAGGGAGTAAAACAGTTTGAGGCGCAGTCTTTTACGACGTTCATTTAAATGCATCCATCCCAGTTCCTTTTTCATTTCAGTTGTGCTACTGAAACGATCGTATCTTCCCAGGACAAACCCTTTTCATCGGACCAAAACGCTATAAGGTCGACGAGTTATCGCAAACCTTTAAAGAAATCATGTAGCAACCGCCTTGGCCTCGTCAGGAGCTAGCGATAAGACGTGCCGAAACCATCTCTCAAGCCACTCTGCACATTTCACCAATTTTTACCAAACTAAGCAGTTTTCTTCCGAAGCGTAATCATGTCTCGAATCTTGTCTTATCATCCGGCAGCAATTTGTTTGATTCTAAGTTCTAACCGGAATGTGGTTGAGGTGACATCACGGAAACTCGATCCGACGAATTTTCAACTATTTCGAAACGACTGTACAGGAGCAACCGACAGTCAGCAATTTTCATGTTCTGTTGTGAACATTGCATCTGACCTTGAAATGGTATTGCTTATCTGCCGTGACACACCTGAACCAGTTATACTAGGCGTTTTTTACAGACCTCCACACTATGATCCAATATTTTCCGGGAAACTTAATATGTTAAGTGAACTTGTTGCAGAGTACCCCAACGTGCACATTCTTCTCGTTGGAGGCTTCAACTTCCCAAATCTTGACTGGACTAACACGATGCCTCTAATAACAGCGCAGAAAGAAATGAATTCATTGAGGTCTGTCTCAATCGTAACCTCATCCAGATTATTTTGGAACCAACACGTGTCGCACGTGATTCCGCAAACATTTTAGACATGATACTAACCAGTCATCCGAACGGTATGTTGACTATGGATTACCGCCGAGAAAGTAGTGACCACAAAGTTATTCATGCGGTTTTTGGGTTTTCACCGTTAATATTCAAAACAAACAAGAAGACTATTTGTCTCAACCAGGGGCGTACACAGGGGGGCCGATGAGGACTCCCCCCCCCCGAAATTTCCGAGGGTGGGGGGGGAGTCGGCAAAGTCACTGACTCTCCGGTTTATCAATATCAAACTTCATGGAGAAGTTGTAAAAAAAGGAAATAAAAAAGGAAAGGAATGCAATATGCCATTTATGACATAGTAAAAATAATAAAAAATGTGTAATTCTAACGTCTTTTATCTAATATGACTGGAGAATATTGAATTAACGAATATATTTCTTTACTTCTACTTTTATTGCTTCGCGAGTGCCCCATGTCCCTCTGGCAGAGCCAGGGCTGGTTTGTCGTCGCCACGGAGCGGCCCCCGCGTCCCCTGTCTTAATTGTTCCTCGAGGACCCCCGCTCTGGGTGCGTACCATGCGCCGTGCCTCGCTCGAGCGCAACGGGACCCCTTGATGTTTTGTAGCCTTTTTTTTTATTTTGAGAGGAAGCGTCGGTACTGCTATTGCACCCCGACGAGGGGGTTTTCCTGGAAGCGATGTCCGGCTGACGGTCGACAGTTAGGGCGAAGGTTTTTCGGAGTTTTCGGGGGTCTATGCACGTGTCCTTTCTTAAGTGGATTTTGTATTGTATGTGTTTGTTTTGTACCGCGTGGCTCCCATTGGTCTAAAAAGAGCGATATCTGATTGGCTCCTCGGATGGCGGGAAAGGTCTTAGCAAAGTGAATATAGGCGCCCAAAGGCGCGGGATTTGCGGTTCAAGGTTTGAGTACGGAAGTTGTCATTGGCAGTTTGAGAACCGCGCGAGATAGGGGCGCGAGTGTGCGACCTGCTGCCTCAGGACGAGAGCCAAGTGCAATATGTGAGTGTACAAACCATTTTCCATCGTTCCTTTGTTGCGTTGTGTGACTTCCTTGACTTTCTTTTGTGAGCGGACTTCGGAAACCTTAGAAATCGACACCAACGAACAAATCACGTGAGAGTTTTGTTGGTTAGATCAGGTTAAGATAGGGAGTAATTTATGGTGGAGCAGCTTTGCAGTGTTTATTGTCTATCCATCAAGGTGTTCTCGTTTCTACTTACGCATCATTGTTTCATCAGCCCCGATGATTGGAGGCTTTGTGCATTGGAGTCGTGCTTTATAAAATATTTGTTCTTATGATTGTTTTTTCTGCTAACTCTGGTGCCTTCTTTTGACGTGACGGTTAAATAAAAAAAGTAAAATTCAAATGCCTTCCTGGTGGGGAATTTCCGGGGCATAATTTTTATGTATCATAATTATCCCAAAATCAGTACACAACTTTATATTAATTACTTAATGAAAAAATGCATAGCTATTAGAAAAAAAATGAAAATGCTTTTATTTCCTCCTGGGCTTTCTTTTCTTTTTATCTTGTCCCCCTTTACTCCCGTTAATCCACCCCCCCCCCCCCCCGAAATGAAATCCTGCGTACGCCACTGGTCTCAACGATAGAGGAAACTATGATGCTATCAATATTGAGCCGATCAACTTTCTTCCATGTTTCGAAGCGACATTGCAGTAATCAATCAATTCATGATAACCGGTCTATTTTCAAAAACAAGCTGGAAGATTCATTCCATAAAGCACTTCTCGTGCGAATCGCCGAAAACCATGGTTCACTAAAACTCTAAAAAAACAAAACACCTAGGAAATAAGAAAAAAAAAGTATTTTTCGCTCAGCCAAGTTAAAGGGCAACACAAGTACATGGAAACACATACTACAATGCTAAAGATGCTTATCTAACTGCCATTAATAACGCCACTCTTTTTTCGCGTTAACCTGCCCAACAATCGGCAACAAAACCCTAGGAAGTTTAGACGGTAAACCCTGAGCATACGCACACTATTAGTCGCACTAATGAATCCGGCGACGTAGTTACTGACACCGAAAATGCCAACATTTTTAATATTGCCTTCTCATCTGTTTTTACCGAATAATCTAATGTGCCGCCTGCCCCTACGCTGCTTTTTAATATCAGGTCTGCAATGCCCCCGTTACGTTCCTTACCGATGGGATTTCTTCTGTGATAGAGAACCGGAAGTAGTCATCATCAGCTGGTGTAGATTGTATCAATTCGAAACGCTTTAAAAATACAAGGCATGCATCTGCACAATATTTGGCTTTACTTTTCGTAGTCGCTCTCCTCGTGCGCAGTACCGGAAGATTGGAAAGCAGGAAAGGTCGTTCCAATCTACAAATCAGGTAACAAAGATTTCCTATTAAATTACAGCCCTATCTCTTTAAAAAGTGTGCCCTGCAAAAATTATGGAACATGCCATCTACTCTCAGATCACACATTTCTTGGACTCGAACGATTTCTTCAATTCTTCGCAACACAGATTTCGCAAGAGCTTCTCTTGTGAAACTCAACTGGCCTCATTCCTTCATGATCTGCATACAAATCTTGACCATAACATACAAACTGACACAATTGTTTTTAGAGCGCAGCTCTTAGGCGCCCGTTTCCGGCTTGAGCGGCATCGCCGTCGGCGTAACCGCGCGTTGCATTATGGGACATCTCCCATAATGACGTCACACGTGCAGGGGCGGATCCAGAACACCGTTTTTTGGGGGGGAGGGGGAAATGTTTTTTTTTTTTTGTGGGGGGGGGGGCGGTTTAAAGTAAGACAAACAGGACTCTGGTTGCGCCTTTTGTTTTAGCCGCCACAGAACCACACTGCGTCGACGGCCTCTAGATGTGCGCCGCTGCGCCAACCTCTTGGCTCCAAGCCGTGCCTTGAAACCGACGCCGCGGACATCAGTCTCGGTTAAAGCCACAGAGCGGTTCTCAAGTTCAGAGTACAAGTGTGCCTGCTAGGGTGCGACCTACCCTATATTGAACCCTCGCCCTTGAGTACCGAGCCTTCTACCACATGGCAGGCCGCGGGTAGTCGGTTTTATTTCGGGGGGAGGGGGGGCGAATTTGTTCGGAGGGGGGGGGGCGGCCGCATCGTCGCCTCTCCCCCCCCTTGGATTTACCCCTGCACACGTGACGTCACGAGGGTCATGCAGTGACGTCACGCTTGACATCACCACGCGTTGCATTCACAAGCACTCTGCGATCTTCCTGGAAAAAGTTAAAAGGAAGCAAAACAATTCTGTCACTCGAACGATTTAAAACAACTCTGCTCCTACATCGATCGCAGTAAAATCTGAGTCTAGAATTATTCTTCACCGCCAAAACTCACAAAGTAGATTGCTCCCTCCGGGTTATCGTTTCGGAAAAGGGAACATGGCAAAAGTCTGTTGCCTTATTTCTGCAAACACAGCTAAACCTACTGATCATTGATGATCCATACCTGATCCGCAGCTCCTATGAAGTTTTCAACTTTTTAGAAGAGCATCGTGACCAAGACCTAAAGGTGTTCTCCATCGACATTAAGGATCTGTACTATTCCTTGCCCCACGACCGTCTCCTAAGGTACATAGAGGACAGCATAGACACCTACGGTGCTATTGCCTTTCAAAATGCGTCGGGCTTATCCCAAAGTAAGTTTTTGACCTTGATTAACATCTACCTCAAGTCGACCTTTGCTACTTGGGATGGCCAACCCTACCTACAGAAGAGAGGTGTCTGCATCGGGTCCTGCATTGCCCCTGTCCTCAGCGATCTCTATCTAGCGCACCACGACAGGAAGTTAAAAGAATCATTAGACACCTCCAAAGTTATACGAGTGTTCCGGTACGTCGACGATTATTTAATTGTTCTAGCTTCCGACGATCGCAACTTCACCAGCATGGTTGCCGACGTCCTCGACAGTTTTAAAGTCTGCATGAGTCCTTTGGAAATCACTCATGAACTTCCAATCGAGCGCTCTTTAAGATTCCTGGATCTTCGACTCTTCATGTTACCCCACCATTTATGCTGGTCGTATGAGCCCAGGGGAAAAAAACCGCTATTACCATTCAACTCGGCCCATTCAAAACTTGTAAAAAGAAGCATCGTGCGGTTATGCCTCAAAAACTCACTCATAAAATCCTGCTCGCATTCCATTCCAACGAGCTTTGACGGGCAAGTCTCAAGACTAAAGCGCGCAGGATACCCAATCTCGTTATTAACATCAGTGGCCGAAAAGCTTATCAACGAAAGCAGGCAAGACGTATGCACTCAACAAAAGCAAAGAGACAAAACAAAGAAACCCATCATTGTGCCATATATTCATAATTTTTCTCACGGACTGAAGAAAATAGCTAACCGAGTAAACTTGGAAGTCATCTTCTCAGCTCCTAACAAACTTCGCAGCTTGTGCAAGAAAGTAAATACTCCACCAATTACAACTGTCGGCTGCAAAAAGAAGCATAAGAACACCTTTGTTCCTTGTACAGAGAAGGTGGTATACTCCTTTCCCTCTCTTGTGGAAAACTCTACATAGGTCAGACCGGAAGGTGTCTCAACGATCGCCTTCGTGAGCATAAGAACACGTTCACCAACAAAAACTCCGGTCATTTAGGCATTCACTGTCGAGACTGTGGCTGCTCAGTGCTGCTGAGTAACTGCGCCGTGCTTGGCAAGCACCACAACCAGCCCACAAGAGAAATTATCGAGGCAGAGAACATTGCAAAACATAACGGCAGATGTGTTAGTACTCCGTCTTTAACCTTGTCACAAAAAGAATTAGACTACCTAGCCTTACATCGATTTCAATTTAGTTCGCTTTAAATTTAGCTTCATATCGAAAGAAAAGAAAAAAGACCAGTTATTCTCCCTGGCCCTAGCCTATAGTACAAATAGAAGAAGAGGAGAAAGTGTAAATATACCGAGAGTTGTCAGTCAGCGCTGCGTAAGTGTCTCTTTCTTTTGTGTGCATGTTGACTCGAGTGACTGTTTTCCGGGTGCGCTGTTCCCCCTGTACATCATGAGTAATATTCCCGCTAAATTTAGCGGAAAAAAGTTTCCCGCCAAATTTAGCGGGGAAATTTTTCCGTTAAAATTGAGTGGGAAACTTGTTTCGGTAAATTTAGCGGAACTTTTTTTTTGATAAATTTAGCGAGAAAATTTTTTGCCAAATTTAGCTGGAAAATTTTCCCGCTAAATTTAGCACATAAATTTTCCCGCTAAATGCAGCGGAAAACATTTCCCGCTAAATTTAGCGGAAAAAATTTCCCGCTATGTTTAGCGGAAGAAAATATCCCACTAAATTTAGCGAAACAAATTCACGGCTAAATTTAGCGGGGACTTTTTTTTTGTTAAATATAGCAGGTATTTTTACGATAAATTTAGCAGATAATATTTTCTACTAATTTTAGCGGGAACTTTTTTTCCGCTCAATTTATCGGAAAATTTTTCCCACTTAATTTAGCTGAGGAACTTTTTCAGCTAAATTTGGCGGAAAAATTTTCCTGCTAAATTTAGCACAAAAGTTTTCCCGGTAAATTTAGCGGAATACATTTCCCGCTAAATTTAGCGAAAAAAATTCTCCGCTAAATAATTTAGCGGAAAAATGCCCCCCCCCCCCTATATTTAGTAGAAGAAATCACCCGCTAAATTTAGCGAAACAAATTCCCTGCTAAATTTAGCGGGTAATATTTTTGTTAAATTTAACGGATACATTTTTGCGCTAAATTTAGCGGGGATTTTTTCCCCAATTTTAGCGAACAAAATTTTCCCGCTCAATATATCGAAAAAAATTTCCGCTAGCGGGGGAATTTTTTCGATAAATCTAGATGGTAATTTTTTCCTATAAATTTAGCGCGAGAAATTCCCCGCTAAATGGGAGGGGAGCAGAGAGGAGGAGGGAGGTACGGATGAGGATGAGGGGCATACTTTCCTCTCCGTACCTTCCCTCCTCCTCCTCAAGAGCTGCGCTCTAATTCGGCGATACAAGAAGTTGTAAACGTCTTTAATTTTTTTTTTGACTTCGCAAAAGCTTTTGACAAGGTACCTCATATGCGCCTGATATATAAACTAGCACAGGCGTCCCCCCAAGGATCTGTCATCGGTCTCCTTTTGTTTCTACTTTACATTAACGACTTACCGCTGCACGTGTCCTGTCATATTCGTATGTTTGCCGACGATTGTGTTATTTTGTCGCTCAGTTGCAAACGTTTCCGACCAAGGTATCCTTCAGAACGACCTGAACAACGTACAAGGATAGTACAACCGTTGGTTAATGTCTCTTACCTTTAACAAATGTAGTGTCACTCCTTCCAGCGTCGTCGTAGCCCTCTTTTCTTTCCCTATGCTATCGTATAACATTCCCATTGAACTGGTTGAGTCATATAAGTGCCTCGGTGTCGCCCTCTGCAACGATCTATCATGGAGCACGCATATTACTAACATCATTTCCTCTGGAAACGGGTCCCTGGGACTCTTGAAACGTCGCCTACGTCACGCACCGCAACACGTGAAATGACTTGCCTATAGACCGCTTATCAGACCCAAACCTGAATACGCATCGGCAATCTGGAGTCCACACCAAGTACTATATCTTATCAGCGCACTCGAAGCACTTCAAAATCGCGCCACCAGATTCATTTATGCTTCATATTCATACGATGCCAGTGTATCGTCTCTAAAAGCGGAATCATGTTTGCTAACTCTTTCTTGTCGTCGCCGCATTTCCAGCCACTTTCTATTTCACAAAGGCTTTCTACTCAATAAATTTATCAATACATTTTTATGTACATAATTAGCAGTAATGTAGGCTGCAAAGGCAAAAAGTCAAATTATTTTGGCTTAACAAGGCCTCTTAAAATTAGCATAAGGTAACAAAACAACAGCGACCAGGGATGGCAACCGAAACAGTTATATGACTAACACTTATCGATTGTAAATACCCACTAAAAGCAGGTTTATATCATTAAACTGAAAGAAAGGTAACGTTTTCGGACTGCATTTACACGGGATACAAAAATACATAAAACTGATGCATTGACAGCTCACAATTATGATTTTTTTCTTTTATTAGTCAAACCAATTAGTTCTCTAAATTTAATTATTATTTAGTCTTTCAATAGTTGACAAATTATGTTCAAATTAATTTATAACAAATGCTACTGTGTCCTCGTCCCCAGCATAGGCCTTTGTGGAGGCTCATCAACGCCCGCTTCAGTGACTCGCAATCTCGGTAAGACAAGAGAAGGTCGGCAATGGCGGCTCAATCTGGCGCGTGCTGAAAGCGGCTTTTATAACAAGCGTTCCAAAACGGCCTTGTTGGTTAGAGGGAGACGTTGCATGATAGAGACAACTGTACAGTACACGAACTGCTCACAAACAACACAGCTCATAGCCATGCCGGTTTTAGTCACGGTCCGGCTTAGGCTATATACACAGGCAACGAAAAGAGGACACCGATCTCTTATTATAACCAATAATCAACCAAAGATGATTATGGGCGGTTATAAACGAAGTATAGCGCCGGCCGTACTTTGGTTATAATCATATGCATACTCGTAGTATCTTAAAGAAAATGGCGAGCGTTTATGCTCTTTACCCTAAGTTTCTCATTCACGGCCAAAATCCGTTTTCTTTTTCCCGCCGGCAGAAGCAAAGTTAAGGGCTAAGCATAAGAAAGCCATCACTATCACTGCTCCGAATGTTTCTCTCTAGAAGAATGGTTCAGTAGCCTCCACACACAACCAGGGACTGCGAGAAGGAAAAGACGGGCGCAGAGTCCAGCAATAGATAATTCGGGTTTTTGAATGCCATGGAGCGGGGGGCATGGTTTCTTGCGGAAGGCTACAGTATTTATGTCTGACGAACTGCGATACAAAGAAGGTGCCGTCCGCGGTGGTGACGCAGTCGTTCGTCTAATCTTTGAGGCGCTATGGGAGAAAGAATGCCTATAGATTTTAGTGGGAAACGACCTTCTGAACTAGAGTCGTTCTCCAGCGAGAAACCGCACCTTTGTTCCACGGCGGCAAGGATTCGAAAAGGTGGTGACGTCTTTCTGGGGACGGTCGCCGTTCAATGCTGCGATAACCTTGCCACTTGTTTTAGTTCAAAGTATGGAAACGTCAACGGTTCCAAACTTAGAGGTTATCCTTTCTGTTATTAACAGAACGAGAATTCATTTGTTTTAAGGAGAGTAATGTGACCAGCTGGAGTAGCTAGGGACGCTGGAGGCAAAATCCTTCGAGCTGCGGCAGACTGTTGCCTTTGTTGCCTTCTGAACGGATGACTCTTTCCAGCGAGATGGCTGCTCAGGGCTTAGGGGTTCCGCGCAGCGATAATCTCGCGCCTTTTGGGCCCAGTCGTGGGAACGTCTTCCGAAGGAGTTTGAAATGAAGACCATTCCATTTAGCGCTCTCTGGGCGCCACCATTTTGTTCGACAGCAGCGCCCTCTCCAAATATCCGGGAAATTCAGCGGGTTCGGCGGGGTTAAACGAGAGAGAGGGCACGCGCCCGACTCCGCTAGCAGACGACAAACCGGGAGGTTGCCATTCTCCATCTTTGGGCTGTAGCGGCGGGCTGTACGGAACATCGAACTCTCGCTCGTGGCTGCCGTTATGAAGTGATTCGCGTTCTTAGAATGGCATTGGCTACTCCAAAATCAGCCTATAGCTCTCTGTTGTTCTATTTCGGTAAATGATCAACTAGCATATCTTTTTTCCGTTACTTAAATAGCACTTGAGTCAGCAGACAGTACTATCCTCAACTACTGCGTGTATTACGGCAGGAAAGCACGTTTTTATTTATTATTTCAGACTTCCACTCATGGTCGCTAAAGGCCTACACCAGTACGAACTTGGTGTAGTAAAAAAGGTACAGCAACCGGATTTACTTTTCGCCGGAGAGACCGGCCATTCTGACACAGTTTTCCCTATTCTTTTTATTTGTACGCAGGTAACAGCGAAATTAGACCCTGTTAGTCTTTTTTATCTAGCATAGTATTACACGATAACTGGCATACCAAAATCTGCGCATCTGCGCTTGAAATTCCCAAAATGACGCGATTTTAAACAGAGTTTGTTCGCCAGCCGGATGCTAGGTACTGCCCACTCAGCGTAGCAGACGACATGCGGGTGAGAGGGGGGGGACATTTTTTCTCTCTATTACCCTCTCTGCTGTGACCCTAATGGAACGGTCTTTGTTGGGGTCTCTTTGCCACTTTTACGTAGTGTACCGAATAAAACTCATTTTGTTTTCAAACAAACGCTCTGCCCTGTGTTTTGGGGGGCTGGAACCCGTCAAGCTGCAAACTTGCAGCATTTTGTCGCATGTGTGTAAAAGCGCTGTGACAAAATAAACTGATTCTGATTCTGATTCTGATTCATGTGGTCATTTTTAAATAAAAGCAACGAGTAACGGGTAACGTAATTTTATAGGAGATACCGTAAAATAATAATGATATTACTTTACTCGTTAGTCATTTGTGATTCTCACGAGTATGTTGGTACGTTAGTAAAAAATTAACGCGCTACCAGTAACGTTGTTACTTGTAACGCGTTAGTTCCAACACTGGCCACAACCAACACAAAGGGGCAACCTGTCTAAACAGTCCAAACGCCAAACCCTCCAATACACAAAGTAGCACTATGGGCGGCTTCGCAAAGATAACTCTACAATCTTCCCCAAAATTTAACAAAATGATCAGTACCTATTCTATTCTAACCAAGGTTCACAAGAAAACGATGCCCTCTCCACCGAAAAAAAGACAACAAAAACACTAACCCCATGCCAGCAACGAAGGGATGACACACACTGAACCTGGAAAACGAAGCAACGGTGTTCAGTACACACATCCGTACAAAAATAACAACAACAACTATATTCTTAAAACGCTTTTGGAATTTTTACCGAACTGTAACGAAGCCTGACTTATACAATTACCTACAGATTTTATCTGCATCGTCTCCTTACTAATCTTTTTGCATCATTCCTCTCCTTGTGACTGATTTCTGTCTCCGACCAAATCGCAGTGCAGTTGTTACATTCGTGGACATGTTTTGCGATTTCTGAATTCGGTGCACTGTTCTTCACGTTTTTTTTGTGTTCGCTTAATCTGTTATTGATGCATTGTGATGTCTGGCCTACATACTTAAACCCACATTCCAGTGGTATCTCATACACAACATAATTCTCGCAATTTACCTGATTTTTCCCGATGGTTTTTTGCAGTTATTCGCACCTGTTTGAAATGGCGTCAATCTACTCAGTTTAATATCCGAGCTAAAGACAGTGTCTACTCCAAACTTTTTCGCACATGCCTTCAAGTTGTGAGAAATTTCATGAAAATATGGGATCACAGCAAATCTGGTCCTTTCACCTCGTTCCGTTTCTCTCCTTCCTTTGATAACCATTTCTAACTGCCGTCTGATAAGACTGTCATCATACCCTACACTGATAAACCTTTTGCACTGTCTTTCAACCGAATCCGTGATAAAATGAACACACGACCTGTCTAGCGCGTTTCTGACCAACGACTTTACAACCCCAGCTTTTACGGTCTTCGAATGAAAGCTACTCCTTGGCAACACCGGTCTAAAATTATCTTTTCCGTATTCACAACATGAGCCTTGATTCACATGAAAGTCTAGGAATTATAGGACTTATCTATCCGGTTTTTTCGTGGTAAACTTCAATTCCGCAGCCGCTGATCTTATTTCACGTTCCAGACTGCCTGATAGACCATCCGTTACCGTGCGTACCATGATGTCGTCCACATATCTTCTTACTAACGCCATACCTGGTGACATCTCCTGCAGTTTATTATGCACTACACGAACCAAGGAGTTTAACTAGACTTCCGCAAAAATCGGTGCGACCGACGAACGTATACAAACACCGTCTTTTTGTACGTACTTCCTTCTTTCGTATTCGACTACCGTCGACTTCAGAAAAACTCGAGGATCGTTAAGAAACTCTCTAGCTAATATACCTGAACCTGCTTGGAACTTTACCAGATTCAACTCCAATGCCTCTCTCACTGTCTGCATCAACCGAGTCTTTTCGAGGGAGTAATAAGGATACTGAATATCCACGGACAATATCGGACTGATACTTTTCCAACATGTCGATCAATTTATTTGAATTTCTCAGAGACAATGATTTCTCCGAGCATGCATAGTTCAACCCTCGCTGGAAAAACTTTGAAACTACTTTCTGCCAAGTACCATTCTCGTTAATGACCGCTCGAAGAGGCATCTCAGGTTCATGGTCCTTGAGAAAGAACTTGATACTCAATGTTAAATTTGTAGCACTCGTGATACTTCTTGCTACATTCTTTAAGTCGTCTTCATTCAGGACGTACTGCACAAATGTTTCCCCTCAATTGTCCAACGTCGCCTGTTCTATCAGAAAACAAAGATTTTATTGCAACTTGTTTTTTTTCTTGAATACTGCCATAGGCAAGACGGCAAATTTTCCGGACTTATTCGTTTCCAATAGTTTTAAGGACTTCGTTTATAACTCCCTCTAACCGCGTTAACTTGTCTGAAATTTCTTTTGTCCTTCGGGCACGCCTCCCCATGACTTTCTCTATCCTACTCATGGCGTGATCTACAAACTTCAAAAAGAACCGTCGGGAAAAATCTGTAAATTGCGAGAATGGTGCTGTGTATAGGATACCACTGGAATGTGGGTTTAAGTATGTAGGCCAGAGATCACGATGCATCAACGACAGATTAAGCGAACACAAAAGAAACGTGAAGAACAGTACACCGAACTGAAAAATCGCAAAACATGTCCACGAATGTAACAAGTGAACTGCGCTTTGGTCGGACACAGAAATCATTCACAAGGAGAGGAATGATGCAAAAAAATGAGGAAGGAAGACGGTGCGGAAAAAATATCTAGGTGATTTTATAAGTCAGGCTTCGTTACAATTCGGTGAAAATTAAAAAAAAAAGTTTAAAAATATAATTTTTTTTAGTGCGTGTGTGTATAAACACCTTTGCCCCGTTTTCCAAGTTCAGTGTGTGTCATCCCTTCATTGCTGGCATGGGGTTAGCGTTTTGTTTTTCTTCCGGTGGAGAGGGCATCGTTTTTCTTGTGAACCTTGGTTATTTTGTTAAATTTTGGAGGAGACTGTAGAGTTATCTTTGCGAAGGCCGTCCATAGTACTACTTTGTGTATTGGAGGGTTTGGCGTTTGGACTGTTTAGACAGGTTGTTCCTTTGTGTTGGTGGTGGCTGATTGGAGCGTTTGGCGTTTGAACTGGTTAGAGGTTACCCCTTAATTTGTGTTGGTGGTGGCTGATTGTGGGCTATACATAAGGAGGCAGATTAAATAAACCTGGCAGCTGAGTTTGAGACGTCGTCCTGTCCTTTTCTGTTCCTTCGACTCATGTGCTAATTTCTCTCAGGTTTATTCAACATGGTTAACATTCTCCAGCTCTCCATGCACCCTTACTATAATATCCAAGAAATGCTCAACGACGGCATCATCCAGCCGTCAAGCAGCCCGTGGGCCTCTTCAGTCGTCCTGGTGAAAAAGAAGGACGGAGCGCTTCAATTCTTCGTGGATTACCGGCGTCTCAACGCGGTGACGAAGAAGGACGTCGTGTATCCGCTCCCCCGCATCGACGACACACTGGACCGGCTGCGCCACTCCCGATAGTTTTCGTCGACGGACCTGAAGAGTGGCTACTGGCAGATCAAAGTCGAGGAACTATAGATGGCCGTTCTTCAAGGACCGCCAGACTCACCCTCAAGCCGACGAAGTGCCGGTTCGCCTACGGCAAACTGAAGTTACTAGACCATATTGTGAGCAACGAAGGTGTTCGTCCCTTTCCTGAGAACACTCGCGCCATAGCGGCATTTCCAACGCCCACCGGCAAGAAGGTCGTCTGAAGATTCCTGGGACTTTGCGCGTACTACAGGCGGTTTGTTCGGGATTTTGCCAAGCTTTCTGCGCCGCTCACGCACCTCACGAAAAGCACCATGAACTTCGAATGGGGAGAACAACAACAGGCATTCGACGAGCTGAAGCGATGACTCCAGTCGCCACCCATTCTTGACCACTTCGACCAGTCAGCCGAACAGAAGTTCACACGGACGCTTGCAATACAGGACTCAGCGCGGTACTAGTCCAACGACAAGAGAGTACAGAGCGCGTAATCGCCTACACTAGTCGGACGTTGTCGAACGCGGAACGAAATTACTCGACGACCGAGAAGGAATGCCTTGCCGCCGTCTGGTTTATCGAGAAATTCCGCCCATACTTATGCGCAAGCCCTTTTTGAGTGTTCACCGACGCGAGCCTGAAGGACCCATCGGGATGCCTCGCTCGATGGAGCCCACTACTGCAAGAATACGACGTGACCGTGGTCTACAAGACAGGCCAAAAACGCAGCGCCATCGACTGCCTGTCCAGAGCCCCCGTCGAATTAGCTACCGGCTGTGTCACAGAGGACGACGACAACGACGACCACTTCCTTGGCGCACTGAGCGTCAACGGTATAACAGCGCTCCAGCGGGACGATGCTGAGCTGCGCGCACAGATCGACCACTTGGAGGGACGATGGGTACGATTCCCCGAGCCTTAATTCTCACGTGCCCTGCCAACATTCGCCGTCCGGAGAGGTATTCTCTACTCTACACAGATAACTTCGGGGACATCACTTCGACGTGGCTCCTGGTAATTCCTAGTATTCTTCGAGAAGACATCTTCCAAGCCCGCCACGACGACGTGACATCGGGTCACCTTGGCCACAGCAGGACTCTCGCAAGGATCCGAGAAAATTACTACTGGCCCAATTGCTCCCGAATTCTGTCCACCTCTACAGACGATTGTGCCACGAGTGCCAGCAACGGAAGAAACCGCCGACGAAGCCGGCAGGTCTCCTGCAGCCGATCGGGCACCCAACTGCACCGTTCCAGCAAATTAGAATGGATTTACTTGGACTTTTCCCTCCGTCGACGCAGGGAAACCGTTGGATAATCATGGCAACTGACTATGTCGCCCGGTACGCCGAGACAAAATCACTCCCGTCGGGAACCGCTGTGGAAGTAGCCAAGTCCTTCGTTGAGTCTATCGTACTCCAACACGGCGCTCCCCAAGTCCTGATTACGGACCGTGGCTCCTCGTTCCTGGTGCAGCTGACACAAGAGATACTCCGCCTGAGCCACACTGACCACCATCGAACCACGGTATACCACCCGCAGACCAACGGGCTGACGGAGCGACTAAACAAGACCCTTGCCGACATGATCTCGATGTACGTGGACGTGGAACACAAGACGTGGGATGAGGTGTTGCCCTACGTGACGTTTGCGTACAACACGGCGGTTCAGGAAGCCGCTGTGATTACACTTTTTCAGCTAGTGCACGTCAGAAATGTGACGACGATGCTCAACGCCATGCTGCCCCACGACCTGACGGAAGACTGCACCGACGACGCTTAGCTGGTCATCTAACGGGGAGAAGAGGTACGCCAGCTAGCACGCCTTCGGATAAAGGACCGACAACGTGTCGACGCTGGCCGATGCAACCTTCGTCGCCGCGACGTGGAGTTCCAGCCCGGAGTCAGGGTGTGGGTGTGGACGCCCATTCGCCGCCGTGGCCTCAGCGAGAAACTGTTAAAACGCTACTTTGGACCCTACAAGGTCATTCGCCGCCTTGGGGACTTGAACTATGAGGTGATCGCCGACGTAACCCGACCTTCAGGGCGCCGCCAGCCACGACCCGGAGTGGTTCACGCAGTTCGACTCTAGCCGTTTTACGCGCGTTAGGACTCTGACGCTGCATGTTTATTTCGTCTCATTGTATTGTTATTTTTTAGCCATCTTTGTTTTATTCCCGCGGTGCATCAAGACGATGCGCTTTTAAAGGGGGTATAATGCCGCGTGCAGGGCCGAGCAAACAGCGCCCGGTCACGGTATTCTAGAATATGTGTTTATTCTTACTCGGGACGTACGTTTATCGTTTCGCCCTAGTTTCTTGTTCTCGAAAGTACCTGATCATTTTCACCCCGAACGCTCGATGCTCGAATATTCTGGGCAGAATTTTCGCGATGCTGACGCACACTAGATAAGGAGCCGCCCGCGACCTTGTCGAGTCAGTCTCGCTCTTGCTTGCTGTTACGCCGCCAAATCGCCGCACGCTTTTCTGCTGCATCGGCACTCGTTCTTTATTTGGTTTGGCACAAGTTTGCCGATTAAACCTTTATTTTCAGTTCATTATTTATCGTTTCTTCACCTTACTTCATGACAATATCAAGGCTAAAGCTTCTCTTTATGTTTTCAAAGGACGCACTAAATATGGATACATCTCATTTTTTTACAACCACGATTACTAGACCAGTGAGGGGTGTACA
This sequence comes from Ixodes ricinus, assembly GCA_037355805.1. NCBI lineage: Eukaryota > Metazoa > Arthropoda > Arachnida > Ixodida > Ixodidae > Ixodes > Ixodes ricinus. The sequence goes on from JAZHYW010048675.1 coordinate 61,326, forward strand.
CAATAGGGCTAGGCAAGTTCCGCGAATTAATAATGACATATAAGTATTATTTTTTGTTGGAACAGTTGAAAATTAGAACAAGCTTCCCGAAAGTGTTCTAAATTGTTATTCATGAGCCTCATTCGAGAAATGTTTACTGGGATTGTATGATATGCTCATTTCTGTTTATAACTGTGTAAATTAAGTGTTATTTTTTATTAGGCACATCATTTGCTTTTTTGGCGTGATGTGAGCCAGTGCGGTTTTGTATATTGATATGAAATGTATAATGTTTTAAGAAATGTATATCATATTGCACGATATGATATGTATGGAAATTGACGTTCCACTCCTGTAAAGCGCCCAGAAGGGCTCAGAGTATTTAGAAATGAAGAATAAAAACTATAGGCAGCTATAGCACGATGGTAGAGGAAACCATAGGACGAGCTATAAATAAGCTATAGCGGACCATACAGAGGGCAATATGCGACTAAAGAAACCTTAGGAAAAGCTATAGGCTGCTGTAGCACGATGGTAAAGGGAATCATATAGGACGAACAATAGAATGAGCTATAGCGGATGATACAGAGGGCAATAAGAGGCTAACGAAGTCATAAGAAAAGCCGTAGGCTGCTATAGCATGCTGGCTAGAAATACCATAAAGTAAGCCATAGAGGTCTCTAAAGCAGATCATACAAAAAACTATAGATGACTAAAGAAACCATAGGAGAAGCCATAGGCAGCTATGGAACTTTGGTTAAATAGACCCATAAAAATCTCCATAACAGACCATACAAGGAACTATAGATGGCTAAATAAACCATAAGAGAAGTTAAAGGCGGCTAAAGCGAGCTGGTTAGAAAGACCCATAGGGTAACTATTAGAAATCTCTACAGCAGGCCATGCAAAAAATTATAGAGGAGAAAAGAAACCACAGATAAAGCGACAGGCAGCTATAGCACTCTGGCTAAAGATATTCACCAAGAAAGCCACGTAAAACTCTACAGCAGACCATACAAAGATCTATGGAGGACTAAAGAAACCACAGGAGAGCCATAGGCAGCTATTGAACTCTAGCTAAAGAAACCCATATAGTAAGACAAACATTTCTATAACAGACCATACAAGGAACTGTAGATGGCTAAAAAAACCATAAGGAAAATCCTAACCGGCTATAGCAAGCTAGCTAAAGATAGGGTAAGCAGTAGAAATGCCTATATCAGACCTTACAAAAAATTATAGATGATAAAAGAAACCAGGGAAAAGCGATAGGCAGCTATAGCACGCTGGCTAGAGAGATCCATAGAGAACGCCATAGAACCTCTATAGTAGACCGTAAAAGCATACAACTTTTTTAGAGGACTAAAGGAACTATAAAAAAACCATAGGCAGCTATAGCAAGCAGGCTAAAGAGACCCAAAGAGAAGGCCCTAGAAATCTCTATAGTAGGCCGTACAAAAAGCTGCAGACGGCTAAAGAAAGCATAAAAAACCATAGGCGGCCGTAGCATCCTTTCTAAACAGACCCATAGAGTAAACCATACAAAATACCATACAATTCTATACCATACAATTCAACCATACAGTCATAGCTATCTATTAATAAAGCTATAGATAGTTGTAGCTAACTAGTGATAGGCCATAAAAAAGCTATAGACACCTTAGAGGAGACAATAGAAAAAGCTATAGACAGCCATAAAAGCGGCTGCTATAGCTAAGTTGGCCAATTTTTTGTACCTGGACATACGAAGGAATTTCTGTGGCCGACCATAGACTATTTTTGTATGGGCTGCAAAAGGACAAAGGGAGGCTTAAGAAGCAGTTGCTTTTGTTGTATTCTCCCACTCGAAGTCAATGTAAAAACCCACAAAGGGTGCCTTTCTCTCTCTCTCTCTCTCTCTCTCTCTCGTCTCTGGAGGCTAATGTGCGTTTTTCCCTTCCCGCTCAGCCTGCCGCCCGTTCCGCCCGTCGCCCGTGCGCTGGCTGTCTCTCTAGTTGGTCCAGCCGGTTCCGCACAGATTCGCCCCACTCCGATCTCCGAAATTTATAAAAAGAAAAAAAAAGTTTTGTTTATTGCTTTATTTTGGACGCCGTTTTGCGGGCTGGATTGGACCGCCCTTCAGATTGGATCGCTCTTTACGCCGCATTCATACTAGCGGTTAACTCCATTCGCAAAGCGGTTGCAAACGCGGTTGGTTAAGGGGGGGGGGGCACTACCCAAAAAAGTGAATGTATGAACCACTTGCCTGAATTAAATGGCATTTGCAGGGCTTGTTTCTGTTGATGTTGAGAACATTCGTGCCAAATTTTGTTAACCGGGGTGAACTACAAAAAAATGCAAATGTTCAAAGATGAAAGTGGGAGTGTCTGCGTAGGAAAACTGTCGTTATGAAATTACTTATAAATTTGACGTTTTCATGTGTTATATAACCTATATTGCTTTAGGACAGTTCAGGGCAGATAGCTATGGAGCTATATTTATATTATACAATCTTTTATGACAAAAAAGCCACATAAACACAAATACTGTTTTTTTAGATTTCCATCTTTGTCCAAAATTTTAGTTCTTGAGCATGAGAAATTACAAAAATAAAAATACAAGCACATAGCTATTTTTCCCTTAAAATTACACCCCAGAAAAACTAAAAATAATGACTCCAAGTTACGTACAACAAAACGATAGTTTTCCTAAAGAGAAATTTATGGCAAAAAGTAGAATGGAGAAGAATGCGTTCAAAGTGCTCCAACCTCTACCTTTTCTTTAGCATCGGTGGACCGAAAATAATTTATAAAAAAATAACTCTGCTGTGCAATCTAATGAAACTTTCTGGGAATATTCTCTGGATGTTGGTGGATATAAATATGCCAATTTTCAAAATTAACTTTTTTTTGCAGAATTTTTTTTTCGGGTAGTGATTTAACACAATTTCACGCGCATTTTATGTTGAAGACGAGCGGATCAGCTTCGCGGTTGCGATTCGAATGGCAGTATGAATGCAGCTTTCCCGTTCCCTGTTACCTGCAAGTTCTCGTCATCCTAATGAGGTCCTTCGTGGGGCCGCAGACAACTTGTACATAACACCGAGGATGATATGTTTTTCTGCCTTTTCAGCTGACATGTTGTCTCACTGTGGTTGCCATTCCCGAAAATCATGTACTACTTGATCTTCTCGGGGAAAGGGCGAGACCGCCTTTGCCAGGTCACTCTCCGCAATGACGTCCAAACCCGGCTGCGGTGCACTGGTGGTCGGACTGGCCGGCCTAGACCCGTCAGGGAGCTTTACCGAGTCGTTTATGGCGCATACGGTTCCGAAATCATGAAGGGTGCAGCTGCTTCGTTCCGTGAAATCGCATGTGAAATTCAACGTATTTCGCGAATCGTAAAATTGACGCAACCGTGTAAACAATGATGATGATTGCGTTTGCCCGGCAGCGCCGTCTTCTAGTAAACATACGAAACATTCAGCAACGTGCAAATCCGTGGCTCTTGTTTCATTTCGTACGGCTGACGTAACAAGACGGCCGAGGTAACATTTACCGGTTCGAAGTTCAAGACCTGTGAAGCTAGAGTAAAAAGTGTCTGAACTACCGGAAAGCTAGGTGATATGTCTCCGTCATCTCGAACTCGAACGATCGTTCACGTTGTGTGCTGTCGAACCAAATCATTTCGTCATCTTGCGGTCCCCACGGGAGCTTCTCAAGTGAAGCAAAGGGTAACATGATGGCAAATCGCCTCCCCTGCCCTAAGCTTAACGCTTGACCGGGCCGGCGGAGTCAGTCGCCAAACTGTGGCCGAACCGACCGCGATCTTTTCTTACCCGAGTCGTGAAGGGTGCTGGCTATACATCGCGGTGACGACTCCAGTGGCCGGAGTGGAAGAAATCAACGACTCGGTTGCGCATGTGCAGTGGCGTCGGCAATGAATTTGAGGACGAACCGTTCGTGTCAAAACGAGT
>JAZHYW010048676.1:0-33922 GCA_037355805.1 Ixodes ricinus
CGCGGAGCTTCAAGTGTTTTCGAACCCCTTCACCGACTACTACGAGACGGAGTAATTGTTGGTGAGTGACTACGAGACAACTACGACTACGAGACGGAGGACACCGACGACAGAGGGGTCGAAAATTGGGCTAGTTGGTAGTTATTTATACTGATTTGAAAAAGCACAAAATACGAGGACAGAGTAAGAAAACACGCACGACGGACAAGTGACTCGCAATATGTTTATTGAAAACCTCGAAAACACAAAAAGCATCCCGCCCCGCAGATTGCTCATGCGCACTTCACCTCCTTGTTGTCAAAACTACACATTTTAAAAACAGTAAAATCACGATGTTTACGTGCTGACACGTGTCGTTGTTCGTTAGAAACGCCAACTCAGCCTCAGTCAGTGCAAGGGAAGGGTGGCTTATGCATCTTTCTCCCCAAGAAACTATCTGAAAGTGCTCCAACATCTCCCTCTGCCATCTGTTCTTTGTATACGTGCCCAAAATATTTGCGCAACCAAACACTGGAGAGCACCCGCACCTATTACAGTGGACCGCCAGGTGGCCCGATGGAGTCAGGCCACCTGGTGGTTTACGTAATAGCGGTGCGGCTGCGTATCGCAAAACCTGTTTGTGACCGGCTTGACCTGAAAAGTTTGGGTATTTTAGACAACCTCGGTGCATTTTTTACAACCAAGTCCCACAAGGCTGACTGACCGTTTAGGGTCATTGTGACTGGAAAGGGGCTCGTGGCAAAGGGCAGTGCCCGGGCTTCCTTGAGAAGCAGCTGTCCACGTTGTCGACCTGTGTCCCTTTTGCGATGCGCAGCTCTACAACCCGAAATCTTGCCGAGTCTTTTCTGTGGACGTAGAAGATTTGTTTTATTGGATTCCTCAAATGGAGTTACTAGTCGCTGTCAACGACTTCATTGATGCGACGGGTGAGGTCAAGTTCAGAAACTCCAGCGGAGTTACAGTGGAGGGATTTTTGGGACCACTCCGTTTTTATTTGAAGTCCACGCTGGTTCAATGGGAGAAGGGGAATTTCTGTGCAAATGAATGGCATATGCTTTGATTCTTGTGTGGCGCCGGTTCTAAGCGACATTTTTCTTAGGCAGCTCGATGTTTCTCTCAAGGGGGCACTGGGGGTGAGGAGTGTCAACAAAGCGTTTAGATATGTAAACGCTTACCTAATTTTTGTTGAAGCCAATGGTAGGCCGGATGTTGTGGACAGTGTTGTCAGTCTTCGATAAACTTGGAAAAGGACTGAAGTACACCTTCCAGACACCGTCGGACGGTTGCCTCCAGTTTTTGGACTGCTGTCTTTCTGTTTGTTGGGCTTTTAGTTCCCGCCCAAGAAAAGCGCTCCCTGCCGTACGAGTCGGCGCACTCGCAAATAGTCAAGAGAGGCATCGCGGCGTCCTGCCTTGGTTCTACCACTCAAGAAATCATTCTTCCACGTGGCGGGAAAAAGGTTTCAATGATCAAGTGAAGAAGTTGACGGAAGCAGGATTTCCTTTACGAGTAATCGAGGAGTGTCGGCGGGCCTGATTAAAGGTTTCAAAGGCCCTGTCAACCGGGCACCACGGAAAGATCGAGTAGGCCGGTGGTGCTCCCGTAGCTACACGGTGTTTCGCACAATGTTAGGAATGTTGCGAGGCGGGACGATGCACACGTGGTGTTTAAAGCTCCCAACAAATTACTTCAATTGTGTAAGAGGGTCCGTGAGTCGGGAAAGGGAAGAAGAGAGGTGAACTTTCCTGTGCGGAAAAGGCATGTGAACCGTTTCGTTCGATGTCGGTGTGGGCGTGGTGTATTGCATTCCTCTATCCTGTGGCAAGGTGTACGTCGGCCAAACTGGACGCTGCGTTAATGAAAGGCTTAAAGGAGCACCACGCGTCTCTTCGAGGTGACCCCGTCGGGCTACGGGGCGGTTTACTGTGATAGTGATGCTGCTCTTCAGTGTTCGGTGACACAAATATGTTGTGCACACATAAAGAACAGAGGGCGAGGGAGATGTTGGAGGCCTTTCAGATAGTTTCTCGGGGAGAGGGATGCGAAGCCCCCCTTCCCTTGCACTGACTGAGGCTGAGTTGGCGTTTCTAAAGACAATACCGTGTCAGCACGTAAACATCGTGATTTTACTGCTCTTAAGATGTGTAGTTTTGAGAATAAGGAGGTGAAGTGCGCATGACCAATCTGGGGGCGGGATGTTTTTTTTTTGTGTTTCCTGAGGTTTCAATAAACATATCAGTTGCGAATGAGCGCTTCTCCATCGTACGTGTTTTCTTACTCTGTCCTCGTCTTTTGTGCGTTTTTCAAACCAGGATGACACCGACTATGAGATGGAGTCATTGTTGGACGTTGTTTGGTTCAAACAACGCCGACTTCGTAAGTGATTCGTTATTTACGAGACCTTCTGCTACACACGGTGTGCCAGCCGTGTTAGTCTCAGACAACGGAGCCGCGTTTGCTTCAGCAGAGTTTCGCCAGTTCACAAAAAACAACGGAATTCGCCTTTCATTAGTTTCCCCATACCATCCAGCGTCCAATGGACAAGCAGAAAGGACGGTTCAAGAGACCAAGACGTCCTTATCTCGTCTGAAGGATGGTAACTGCCAACTTGAATTTCCAAATTTCTTCTGAACCAACATGTTCTGCCGTCCACGACAGCAAACAAAAGTTCTGCTGAGATCCTAAGGGGTCGTTCGTTTGCTCACAGCTTTGGGCTTGTTGCATCCGGCGGCGGGAAACAGTGCAGTTGAAGGTTAGGAGAAGATATTTATGGAGCAGAAGAAAAAAGTGCCAGTTTCCAACATGATGCCCTTGTCTTGGTGAAGAATTTATTATTTGCTAAACCCTACTGGTTTCCAGGAACTGTGGCAAAGCAGTCCTTTACAGGCACGTGGCCAGGATTTTGTTTGGGGGGGGGGGCGCCCTATGGACAAAATGCTGTATGAGGGGGAGGGGGGAGGAGGTCCCAGCAAAATGAAAAATCTTGGGGGGGGGGGGCTGGGCCCCATGGGCCCCCCCCCCTGGCTACGTGCCTGGGCCTTTATCTTACGAAGTTCGTTTATGGTCGCCACTTCCGACGACATGTTGATCATCTACGCCCACGTTAAAAACATACCACAGCTCCACTGGACTCCAGAGACGGAAGTGGTCTTGAAGGGGACGAGGAACTCCAACTAAGAGAGCTCTTCAAACCAAATTCACAGGAAAGTTCTCATGCAGAGCAGCTGCAGAGTGAGTCTCCAAAGCATCAACTGAAGAGGCTGCAGAAACGCCTACTTCAGAAGCCAGCCTCGAAGTGATGTGTCGACAGGACGTCCTACCAGATCACGTCGATTACCGCACTACCTAGAAGCAGTGTTGGACAAAATACTCGATAAAAAGTATTTAAGTTAAGTTACTAAATACCTGTTTCATAAAGTATTTAAAATACTATTCAAGTTACTTTCCCTGTAAAGTATCTTGAGTAGGGTACAAATACTTAGAAATGTAATTCAATTAGTTTTGAAGATACTTCGGCATTGCGTAATTTGTATCGACGTCGTTGACAACGACAATTATACAGCTACGCAAATCTGGGTTACCAGAATGGTTTATTAGCACGCAACAACACAAAACGAAAAAAAAATAAGAAAAGTATCATAGGGCTATTTTATGCCGTCCGACTATATAGGGGCAAAATGTTGTCACGAATGGCAAAATGATGAGGCGGCGAATAACTGAACAAACTAATACCCTTGCCACACGGGCAACTCAAAATGCCATTTACAACGAACGACATATGAACGATCGGCCAATCAGCGCGCGACATTCCAGGCGTGGGGAGTTCCAGCGCGCGACAAGTCGCGAGCCGATTCTGTCGATCACACGAATGTCATTCGTTGTAAATGGCATTCGAGCCACCGTGTGGCACGGTATAAGAGTTTAATGGGGCGAACTTGTGCCCAACACAAAATAGACAAAGGCTAGCGTCACAGGCGTCGATGTCGGCGAAACAGCAGGATCGAGTGCTGGGGCGAGACTGACTCAAGACCGCCACTCGGACCACCTTTTGTACCCGCGTGTGTTTCTGGAACATTCGGCGTAGAAAGTTTGGCGCGTAGAAAATTCGTAACTCAACCGGACGACAAGGTTCTCGAGCTTACGAGAATGTCAAGTTGAAAGAATAAATAAATGAGAAGTCCGCTCCCTGGTATCGAACCCGGAGCCTCCGCGCGAGAGCCAAGCGCGGTAACCATTCGTCCACGCGCTCGGGTGAGCAATGCGCGTGACCATATATTGCTAGATGTTACAACACATTTCTGGGACAACAAGAGGTCGCTTTAGCTACTGGGGATTAGATTAGAACGTGACACCCCAAGCGGTTAACTTTAGAGCTACATGGATGGGGCCAACAAATACAATAGGGAATTGTAGTAGACCGTTTTAATGCGAATAGCATTCTTTGGATACTTCACGCACTTTTCGTCTAATCTACTGCTATCTCATCTGGCTATCTAACCTCTTACGCCGCGGGTCGATAAATAAATAAAAAAGACCGGCGCCGGCTGGGATTCGAACCGTTGACCCTTTGATCAGCAGGCAGACGCGCTAACCACAGAGCTATGAAGGCAGTCATTCAACGCACTCTAAACGGTTGTTTATATCTTTACCATAGGACGCGCTTTACAGCGCTGTCACAGCTACCGGTGCGCGCGCGTTCCATGCACGAGCTCATCGCCTCTCCCGCGCTCACCCTCTCCCGCGCTCGGGGAGAGGGTGATGTAACGGCCGTGCTCAGCCTCACGAGAGCGGAATGAGCCCTCGTGCATGGAACGCGCGCACCGGTAGCCGTGACAGCGCTGTAAAGCGCGTCCTATGGTAAAGATATAAACAACCGTTTAGAGTACCGTTGGTTGAGACTAGCTGAGACGCCAGAAAGTCTGGTCGGTACCATTTTGAGTGTTTGTGCGTATGGCGCGTGCTTTGCTCGCCTTCCTAAAGTGACACAAACGCACGTGCTGGGCTGCGGAGATCGTGCGCAGGGCTGTGAAAGTGTCAACAAATTTAGAATCGCCTCAAGAGTGGGCTGGCGTATCTAGAGTGTGCCGGCCACCTGACGAACGCGCATAACTCCGCACCGTTTGATGCTATTCGCATTAACGTAGATAATCATTCCCAAAGGATGGGTTCTGCTGATTTTTTCTCCTCCGCTACGGTATCCCGGAAGAAAACGCCGCACCTGCGCATGCCCTGCCGCCAGCCTTATCTGCATAGTTCAAGGTCTTGTGGGGGATTACGGAGCGCTATCTGGGTGCTTAGCGAGCCGTGGAAACGGTCTACTACAATTCCCCAATGGCTCAGCGCCTGCAGCTATGTAACCGAACGCGGCGAATACAGCGTTTGGCTGGAGTCCGTGTTCTCCGGTGTGGGGAGGAGGGGCTTTTGTTTCCACTCCGGCCTGCATGAACAATGCAGCATGCAGGAGTGCCCAGCTCAACACAAAGCCCAAGTGGGTCAAGCCACCACCTAGACTAGAAGGCCTCCGCACTTCTCCCCTCCTGCTCTCTGACGTCATCGCACCTTGCCCCAGAAATTTCAAAGCTCCTAACTATCTCGCCTCCCGACAGATGGCGCTAGCTGCTACACCGTCGTACTGGTCGTACGCGAACCGGGAGGGAAGCCGTCGCCATTTTGCGGGTTGCTGACAGCACGTGCGATGCTTGTTTTTCTGTCATCGTACGGCCGTTCCTTGTTGCAGTACCCGTTTTCGACGAACTTATTTCGTTAACGAATGCATACTGCGACATTGGGCGGTGCTGTGTACCGAACTGTCGAGGGAACTACGACAATGCCTCATCTTCGCCCACATCGAACCGGCATCGCAAGCCCCTGAGCTGCTTGTGTCTGTGGCAGTGTCACAGGATCTCTCCGTTCGCTCCGTTGGTGTCGAATGATGTGTGCATTCCTGGCGAAATTTGTGACGTTCGTGGCTGGATAACCTTCTGGACGACGTGGAGCGCTTCATTGAAAAGAAGGCCCATCAACAGGAGGACAAGGTAGGAAGAATGCTTGGACTGGCTTTCTCATTGCTCGATGACATTTGTGACGATGAGTTGCATGATGATGAGATGATGAGAAGCACTAACGCTATTTTGACTGACCTTACTTGTGATGATTTCATGTGACTGATTTTCATTCAGTCCACACATTCCATTTTTAGTGTAAATAAACATTCAATCATTGAACTTCTGTGCTGCACAAATTATGAACCAGGGTTATAATATCAGAACTCTACTTGTTTTTATTCAATTAAGAGCCAGATTATTTGTAGAAAGCCGTGATAAATAGTATGAAATACTGAAGCTATAGGAATATAATAAACCTCATTATTTTCCTAACCCAATAATTTTTAGCAAACAAAAATACTGAGAGGCACACGGGAAGATTTCTGTAAGTCGGAATTTTTTGAGTGTACAAACGTTCGATTATTTTATGACCTGTACATCTTTCCATCAGACCTAATTCGCGACATATTTGGACCGCCAAAATTGAATACTTGGCAGTACCTAGATATATGCTTGTCATTAAAGAATTTGACACTTAGTGCTATATTAGTAAGCACATAGTTGAAGGAAAGTAGCGTAATACAATATTTATTCAGTAAATAGATTGTACATATTAATTCTGTATATACACACATTGAACTACGGCTCTAATATTCAAAATAAATCGCCGAATGGGTTTCCAAATTTACACAGCACAAACTATGCAGCTACCAGAAAAACTATGCAGCTACCAGAAATGATGCCATCACCAGAAAGCAGGGGCATGCTAAACTGTCTAAGCAGAGAAAACTTCAGACGTTGAAATAAAGCTCTAAAATCAATCCCTGTAATGCAAGGCTACTGGTTATCACACTGATTGTATGCTTTGATGAATGTGCCAGTTGTAAATAGCAAGTGTAAGACATGTATGACTTTCAGGTTGACTGTATGTGTGATATGTGGTTGTAAATATCTCGAAGACCTGTATTAAATTCCGTGCGTGTTTTGTAAATGAATGTTAAGTTCATTCTCCAACTGTGCCTGGCGGCGAGTGCCAAATGCGAATAAATGTTCTCTAGAACACTCCCAACTGCCTTTTCATGTGATCGTTCGTTTCACTGCCGTATTTCTTCAATAGCCAGAAACATCTGTTTTCAACTTCCCCGCATACTCAGACCTAACTCAATGGTTTACTAGTCGCACACTACTGGATAACTGTAATGAGCGCCCTCAGAAGTAACTCAAGTAGCTTTAAAGAAAAAGCGTACCGCGTCGGCTCGCGCGTTCCCGCTGCGCAAGCGGCGGATCGGAGGGGCTTGGTGCGGTGACGTCACGGGGCGAGTGCGGGGGCCTTCTCAGTCTAGGTGGTGTTGGTCAAGCTCGCATCCTCTCTGATGACTGCTTTCGGGAGATGTCCGGCACTTAACGTCATTTCGTTTATTGTTAGTATTTTTACATTGCACTGTGCCCCGCGTTCCATTAAAGAAGATGACATGAACATGCCAACAAGGCCTGTGGGCATGTGCAAAGAAGAACTTCCACCTGAATTACTCAACGCACCAACTATGGAGAGCATCGACAAAGCCCAGGACGATCCATGCGACATAATCGCGTGCAAGGAACATCGCTTTACAAGTAGTTGTCAAGGCATTAGTAAGCCCACGCCCTGGTCACTCAGAAGTTCCGCGGGATGCCCACCCTAGAAAAGACTTGTCACTGGAGAATCAACCACTTCCGCGGAGCTCAACCAGTTCAGAGAAACAACATCTTCGAATATAGTCGCAGGGCAGATCAACCTGAGAGTGTAGTTTTAACAGAGTTTATTACGAGGATTCGCAACTTTCATGGTTACGGTGCGCACTAGTTCCTATTGAAATGGCTGTCATCTGGATGATTGTCATGGAACAGTAGTGCGAGGTTGTATCTTCGACGTTTATTTATAATTTTGTGAAAAGCGAGCGATAATAAAGCCTTACCTCATCCTTCCAGATCAGCAAGGTGTAAGCGAGCACTTTCATTCTGAAGCCCATCGTCCAGGAGCTAGGGAGCGGGGTTTTCACACCAACGTACCACCATCGCTGAAAGTTGCGAATGACAATTGACGCTTGAACGGTTTTGAGATCAAAGGAGCCTGCAGACTCAAGGGAGCTTTCCGCCTATCGTTAGGTTTTTCGACTCTCTAAAAGACATGACTTCAAATCAAATTAGTTTTATTCTCACCTTGTAGAACTACAGGTGAAGGAGGTGTGAAAAACAAAATCTGCAGCAGCACAGCTCGCACTGAGTCCACAGACCCTGAATATTGGCTGGTAAGCGGCATCCTTCTGCATGACGTGGCTTTCGATCTACTCTGAAACATCATGGCCAGTGGTAATCTTGCGGTAGACTCTTCTTCGTACTCTTAGTGCCGAGAAAAAGGTTCTCATGCGTTACATGCAGCAGGTCTGACCGATACGTGGAAGGTACAACTAGCTGTTCATAAACCCGTTACCGTCTATCTTCGTACTGCCGAGGAAACAGATCGCCTTTCTCGAAAATCGTCACATGTTTCTTGGCCATTGCCTCCTTTTTTCTCGAAATACCCATTTAAGCTCGGATCGTTTTTCTTTTTTCTGTTCAGCTTTCAGGATGGTGACATCAACTCTCAGTAAACTTCAGAACTTTTCGTTCACTGGCGTCACTAGCGCGACCTTCATTTTTCAGTTGGTCGTCCTCAAAGCACTCATATCCTTCCAACTGATTCGTGTCTCCTACCCTATGACTCCGCGGTCCACCCTCTTTCCACTTGACTGATAATTTTTTTTAAGGGGTTTTAATGTGGTAGATTTATAGGGCCAACCAACCTGAGGACCTGCGTAAGCTCGAAATGTGTAGGTCGGTCATCCATAACCGCTAAACAAACTTTAAAAAAAACGGCATTCAGTGTTAGGAACTTTTATTTTTTTCTTGCAGACGTTTCGAATGGCATTTCGGTAGGGAGAGTCACACTACCAAAATAATGGATTTTGAACACACCATACGTTATCAAGACACATAAGTGCTCAAAGTAATAAACAAAGTCACGCACGCATATAAAGATACATAGAAAAGAAAACAACCTTAGTCTGCTGAGAAAGGAACAGAAATGCGTTGGTAATATATTCGCGCTCAAATATAGTGTTCAGAGACAATGCTGGAGTTGCGAGAAAAACGAATCTGGACTTTGCAAGGCAACAATCTCGCTTGACAAGCTCTGCCATTCTTTTATCGTTCGCGGGAAGAAAAGAGTTACGAAACAAATCAGACTCTGACGTGTATTCCCGAACCTTTTGGTCGTGAGCTACCCTGCGCGATACATAAAATGGCTCAAACAGGTAATGTGATCTTTCAATTTTAGATAAACCATAAAAAATACTGTAAAAAACGTTTTGACGGAAATACTTGCGCTTAACAGCAAGCGATTTCCATTGCAAACCCCTTTTTTATTGCGTTAGTTAGCACACGGCCGCCCTATGTACAGGGTGTTCCAAAATAAAATGTACAGGGTTTTTTCACCGCAAAAAAATAAGCTATGTATGGCCGAAAGCTCATTCTTCGCCGAAAGGTAGCTCTAGAGGTCCGAACCAGATGCCAAAGTTTGGGCACGAACCAATATTTTATTCAAAAGTTATAAGTGATTTTCTGAAAATTTCCATGGGAAAATTGGGCCCATTTTCACCCGTTTTCGGTTTCTGGCTTCATTAAGGACCATGCATTTGAGAGCTCCGTCGGCCACCATTTTCCCATTGACATTTTCAAAAAATAATTCATAACTTTTAAATAAAATGTCGGTTAGCGCTGAAACTTTGGCATCTGGTCGTGACTCTAGCGCTACCTGCGGGTGGAGAATGAGCGGTCGGCGATGCCTAGTTTATTTTTGCTGTGAAAAAAAACCCTGTAACTTTTTTTGCGAAGACACCCTGTAGATATTTCAAGTTTTTTTTTTTTCGTTTCTAATTACTCAGATAGGTTTGTTCAATGAAATATACAGGGTGTTTCACGGAAGGTGGATAAATTCGATATTGTGAAAACTACGCGTCGCAACAAAAAAAGGCTTGTGTCTTTTGGTCCTGAGCCAGGGGCCTACTTAGGAAAATTATTAAAGTCCGAGATAATTAAATTGTTAATTATTTTTGCGTAATTAACTTTTTTAATATTGTGTTTAAGGGCATAGTTTCAATTAGAAAATTGCTCAGCGTTATCGAAAAACACTAAATCAACAAATTGCAGAACGATCGAAGGCACGCGAAGCATTTTACGGCTTTCTGAAAAACCGTACAAATTCGACGGGTTTTTAAGTTTCGGTTTGCTATCGGAGCGCATCTCCGCCCCGGCAGCACCGCGCCCCGTGGAGAGATAGTGCATCCAACCTCTGCTGCGCTGTCATCGCGCGACGCAGCAGAGGCTGGTTGCACTATCTCTCCACGGGGCGCGGTGCCGCCGGGGCTGAGATGCGCTCCGATAACAAACCGAAACTTAAAAACCCGTCGAATTTGTACGGTTTTTCAGAAAGCCGTAAAATGCTTCGCGTGCTTTCTATCGTTCTGCAATTTGTTGATTTAGTGTTTTTTGACAATGCTGAGCAATTTTCTAATTGAAACCATGCCCTTAAACCCAATAATAAAAAAGTTAATTACGCAAAAATAATTAACAATATAATTATCTCGAACTTTAGTAATTTTCCTAAAAAGGCCCCTGGCCCAGGACCAAAACGACACAAGCCTTTTTTTGGTGCGACGCGTAGTTTTCGCAATATCGAATTTGTCCACCTTTCGTGAAACACCCTGTATATATACCCTTAACGCACGTTCCTCAGCCACATCTGTAAAAAAGCCTCGCTCGATACGTTCAAAAATCGATTCATGTCATCCCTTCAAAAAGCCGTCGATCCATTGAGAGTGTCGCAAAAAAAGTCTTAGTGCTTTATTTTGAGAAATAAGAAAATAGCGACCAGTCAAACATGCCATCCCCGACCGGTGACTGAAACGTAAGTTTCCGCCTCAACAAACAGCTCGAAAATAAATAAAAAAAAAAGAAAGAATTTGCCATACTTGCCGTTTGCTCTGGCTTTCATTTCAAGAATGCTCCCAAAACACTTTTTTTTTGTCAAAATTAGAATTTCGATTCTATAATCATGTTTGAATTGAGTTGGAAAACACCCTATAAAATAAATCTTATATAAATAAAATATATATTATTTACATAAACAAATCTTATCAGTATGAAAATATTTTGTTTGCATAAAATAAATATAATCTAATTATGAATTAAATAAATTAATTAAATAAAATTATTCTGATTTTTTTGTTTTAATTTGGGATTAGGACTGTTTTCAGCTCAAAGCAGTGTCCCTGAAATACAAGGTATAATATTTTCTTCGATCTTGTGTGGCTGTTATAAATATCACGTCTCCACGTTTGATTTCGGGCGTCCAGGGCAAAACCGAAATTATCTGCTAGAGGGACGCCAGCACTGATCATCATTATAATGCAACTAATGCAAAGGTGCAAGCGAGCTAGATGAGAATGACAATGATAGCCCTTTGAGAAGGGGAACAAAGGGGATAGGAAACAAACACAAATCTGCAAACACAGCTAAGTGACTGGTCCGCGACCGAAAAGAAATCCGCCCGGTCCTGTATCGAACCTGAGACCTCTCCATTGCCAGCGGAGCGCTCTGCCAACTGAGCTAACCATGGATTGGACGTCAGTAGAGCCAACGGGTTTTATCAGCTGCCGCTTACCCTTGTTGGAGTTAGATTGATGGCATCTGATAAAACCCGTTTGGTCTACTGACGTCTAACTCCTTGTTGGCTCAGTTGGTAGAAGCGCCTCACTGAGATGGAGAGGTTCCTGCTTCGTCATACCAGGACCACGCGGATTTTTTTGGTCACGCATTAGTCATCTATAGTCGGTGACAGGTTAAGAACGAATGCAGCTCTTCCCCACCCTTTTCCACTCCAGCGGTGCGCGAACGGTGGAGAGGAGGCGACCTTCTCTAATTGTTCGCTCCGCTGAAGTGGAAAGGGGTGGGAGGAGCTTCCACTTCGTTCTTGACCTGTCACCGACTATAGCTGTGTTTGTCCTTTGTTCCATTTCTCCAGGGATTATTATTGTCACTGATCATCAGCCGTACGGCTGCGACGTGACGTACACAGGGTGCTGCGCCAGTGTTCCTTGAGTCAAAGCTAACCTGCTTACCGCCCGCTAAAGAGCAGCTGGTCGCATCTTTAGAATCGGTTTTAGAGGAGTACGCGGCTTCACTTTGACGTAATATTTCGGCTGTGATCATATTTTGTGCCGTTTTATTTTGGATGCGTTTTCGACCGGAGATGCTCTTTAGCTGAAATAGATCTGATAATAATAAAATAAAGAATGAAATATAACCTATTTAAATAGAACATATCGGATTTATTCGATGAATAAAAATAAACACTTTGTTTACTTCGAAGCCATTGCTAGCGAGCCAAGTCGGCTCGCAAAAATGTTTCCCCCGTTAAAAGTAGTCGCGACACACCCGCCCTGCTTCATTTGTACCAGGGGTTACCCCAGGAATTGAAATTAGGGCCCCCTAATTTCAGTGGGGGGCATTGAGAATAGGGAGTCGTTGTGAATTGAGGGGTGCATTCAGAAAAAACAAGGGGGGGGGGGTACCCCGCCCAAGGGGTGTGTAAAGAAATCACTGAATTTTGCACACTGCACAGTAGAAAGTTGCAACAAGACGGATGACGGCAGAGGAATCCTTTCTTCCTGTAAACACGCGCCGTGAATTGAGCGCACGTGTACAAAAGAGGATGCTAAACGGCACCTCAAATTCGCACAAAAAAAACAAAAAAAAAACCGTAAAAGCACGACAGCCAAGGGGGGTGTTCGTACGAAAAGAAGTAGGAAAACAAGTCCCCAAAATTTACCTTTAGGAACTTTTCCCCCAAAATTTTAAGGTTCTCTTCGCATCGTACCAAAAGGCAAATACTCGTATTTCCGTTTTTGTTGCTGTCGCAAGTTGGTCTCATACGACTAGCAGTTATTGACGTCGACGAAAGCCCACGGGGCAGGACACTTACGACGCTCATCCTCACGTGAGTCGGAAGTAGGAAATCAGGGTTATGCTCGAGGGCGGTTATTCATTAATTGAGTAACATCAAATATCCCCGAGCGAGGACAAACTTGGACAAAAGAGCCGGTAAAAGCAGAAAAAAAAATAAGCCATTCGAGCGAGCTCGTATCGGAGCGAGAGCAGCGAGATAACGATCGAGCCCAAAAAAACCACGTTGAGCAAACCGCAAAAACGCGCGCTACCTCGCCGAAGGGACCACGCGAGCGACTCGCGCGACAGGCGATCATGAAGCGGGAAAGAACACAAAGTGACGTCACCAGGACGCGTCGTCGACGTCATCGGACGCATCCCATGACGCGCACACAGGTGGCCCCTCTCCAAGGCCGAATGCGCGCGCTCGGAGCGGGTTGAACGCACGGCGCCCGCTCACCCGTCCTCCAGGAAAAATAAAATAAAGGACCCGGCGCGAACCCGCCGCCGGCCGTGGCGTTACCCGTGGCGCGACGTTTTGAACCCGGCTCGCGTGGCCGCGATCCACGCAGCGCCCGATTAGATACGTAGCTCAGAAAGAACACGACCGCCGCACGCGAGGGATCGAAACCGACGGCCCGACAAGCAGCAGCAGACGACGCCATTGCAGCCGGTTTGTCACGTGACGGCCTCCCACGTGACCTCTCTGGCGAGCGCGAGCGCCCGTCGCCATTGGCTGAGCCCACGTGGTCTCATATCACCCGACGAGCCCCGGGTGGGGAGGAGGGGGTGGCAGGGTGTCCCTCTCGCTCCACTCCGCAGGCTCGGGCCGCTACCCTCCGCCGCTCTCATCTCCGCGTCCCCTCCTCTCCGCTGCAGACGTCTGTGAAAAGCCGTCGTCTGCGCGCAGCGCTTCTCATTCATTCCTCACTTGTTCCGTCGAACGGGATTTGGGTCCGCAGCCGCTCGTCGCAAGAATCCCCAGGAATATCGAAAAGAAAACCCGCACGGCGGCGACGAGACACAGCCTCCAACTTGAGCCATATATGCGGACCTAGCACGAGGAAACTACCACGGAACACCGGAACACACCCAAGTACAGGTGAGCGTGCAAAGCGAGCAGTCGCTCGGCTGCATCGCCGACATTACGCCGGCTCGTGCGAGATCCGCGAACAGAATTGGAACAGAAAAGACGCCGTGACAATCTACATACGGGATAAAAACGAACCAGAACGGGGCCAACCCGGACTAGTTTGAAAACAAATGGACGCTGGTCGTCCCCGGCGCGCAAAGAACGCCGGTCGAAGTTGACGTGGGCCGGTTCGGTCGCTTCGTATTATTTCGTTCGAAAGGGATGCGAGGCTGGGCGGCCGTCGACGTAGCGCTGACCGGAGGAGAGGCCCGGCGAATTTCGGGCGGCCGGCGAGTTCGGGGCCACCGTCGCGGAAGTTTCTGGTTCACGGTCGCTGCTGCCTCTCCTCCGAGCCGCGGGGGCACTGGATCACGCCAGGCCTTCACTTCCGTCAGCCCACCAGCGTCTCTGCTCGCCGCCGCTGGTTTTCGTTTTCTTTTCTTTTCTTTCTGCGCTCGGCTTCCTAACCCTTTCTTGGGGGAGCAGACGCTCGATCGTCTGAGCGAGGTCGCTGCGTCTGCTCATTTCGATCGCGTTTGCTGAAATTCACGTCGTCTGCGTTTGCCCTCGCAGCTTTTGTCGTCTGCTCGCAGTGCTTACCACGGCGATTGGCTTCTTTCCCGCATCGAAGGTGTCGTAAAACGTGTACCCATGTTATGGTGGGCTAGAAGAGTACCGTTTTTGCCCACAATAACTGTGCAATAAGCCCTCAAAAAAAAAAAAAAAGCTTCTTGATCATAATGAGTGACGTGCCTTCTAACAATAGATACGGGTATGAAGAGTAGAAAACAACAAAACAAAAAACACAGCAGGTACAATGGCAGAAACATAAACGAAGGATATGTTTCTGCCATTTAAACAGAAACACAAACGAAGCCATACGGGCCTTGAGGTTGCGTCCTTAATTACTACTAATTGTGCCAATTAGCTTCACAGTGTACATGCCTACCATTATGACGTCCCTGGAATCGTTTGATCGGAAAACAGCGCAAAGCCTCGGACACCAGCAAGTGCCTCGCAAGCGCAATGCTATTACGGGAAACACGCACGCCTCATTACCACCAGCCAGTGTCCCTCCGCAATGCGCAAATAGTCCACTGCATGGGGCGCACGTATCGATGACGTCTGTTGGGGATCGGGGCATACTGCTCACTCGCAGGAAAGGCAAAATAGACTGGGACACAACGCACCCCTGTGCGAACGGGCCAGGCAATTCGTGTGCTCCACCCCTCTTTGTCATGTGTACTGACGATCCTGGTTCGCCCGCGAAGCTATTTGAAGCTAAAACTTTATATGGCACATTCCTAACTCTTATCAAACTATAAAAAAAAACTGATCAAAATTGCGACTAAGTTCGGGCGTGCCCATTGGTCGCAAGACGTCATGCAGCGACGCGCATCGGATGTTCTTGCGCCAATGCAATGTGTGCACACGAGTACGTCACTCTGTCAAGTCTGCCGGTTTCTGCAGCCAAGTTTTCCTGTTGCAAACTTTTCATAGACGAAAAAAAAAAAGCATGAAGCGGAAGGTGATATTGATCGAAGACCGTCTTCTTAATGCGCAGCTGGTGTAAAAAAATGTTTATGCAACTAAAAGAAGGCTGCGGAATTTCCAAATAAAAGTAATAACACACACAAAAAAAATTTAACATGCGCTCTAGCTGTCGGGACTGGATAGCCTTCGGGAAATACAATTTCGAATTCGCTCATTTAACGCGCCTTCGCTCTTCAGACATTTTGCCCACGATGTTTTTGTGCTCACGTGTCTGCGGTCCCCTGGCTCCTGGGGTGTATAATTTCGCGCCATTTCGCGGAACTGCCTTCGAGAAATGTGCGTACACGTTAGCTTGGAAAGCCCACTCGTCCGTCCGGGAGCCATTGTGTAGTCCTTTGGATGCACGTTTCCACAACCGAGGTCTCAAGGTCGTTCGTTCCATGCCCACCAAAGTTCTTCCGGTGGCTTCCGCCAGGTGCCAGCACGTGCTCACCTGTGACGTTATTGACTTCGACACAATTTATTGTACAAATAAAAAAATTAAATAAAAAGAAAACTGCCTAAGTGGCGCAAGTTATTGCCCGATTCAAAGGGGAGCAGCCGGCGAAATGGCAGCGAAATAGTTTTAATGCGCAGGTGGCAAATCAACACGCAGTAGTGTGGAATATCGACCGCTTTGCTGACTTTGTTAGCCTTTTTGTTCGTCCCTTTTTTTTTTTTGGAGAAGTCAGACTTGTCAAGAAAAGAAAATATCATAGTCACGCGCGAGGAGACCGGCATAAAAACAACAATGGTTACGCAGTGTGTTGGCTGGCTCAGCGGAAAAATGATAACAATGACTGCGGCTTTTTCCTTCAAGGAAAGCGCTAGCTCGGTGTCAAAGAAAGAAAATAAATAAAATAAAAGAACCTGCCCCCTCTGACGCCGTTCTAGGCTCTTGGCCATGGAATTCTATCTGCGGAGCTTTCTGGAAACTTTGTGCTCGACACAATGAAGGCAACAGGCGCGCTGTGTCCTTTGACGTGTGCGGTTCCCCGTCAAGAGACTGCGCAAGGGCTTTTCCGTCGTGCGTGATGCAGCGGGCACGGGACGGAGCCTGCGCTGTAGGCGGAGGCACGACGCAGTTCTTTTACATGGTCACCGGCGACAACAGCCGCGAACCATGTCAATTAAAAAGAAGGTGCCACTACGTACTTGCATACCGCTTTGACTGGATTCCCCGGAGCTTTATATAACCTACGAAACACGCGTTGGCTTTTCTCCCCACTGAGCGTGCAGTCGCGGGAAAATACTCATGAAAGCAAAACGAGCAGCGTTCATCGGCCCATCAACTCGCTGACGGTTCCCGACATGGGGGTGGGGATGGTGGATGGGATCGGTGGCCTAGCGTGTAAGAGCGCCCGGAGCGCGTGGATCCAAAGCTCGCGCTGCAGAACCAGGGGCTTTGATCCCCACCCCTGCCCGTCTGGATGAACATCGTACCGGCGTGCGGTCGTGTATCATTAATGCGTGCTGTGACAATTGTAGACCTCAGGCTAGAATTTATACTGCTCTGGCTAAATTTATCGTATACAGATGAGACACCAGATTGCTTGATTGGTCCCCATTACCTCGTAGGGTTGGCTACGTCTCAACTTAAAGGGATACTTCGACGAAATTTCAAGCATACCCGTCGTGTTCAAAACATGAGTCGAATATGATCCACAATATCCGTAAATGACAATCGCACCTTTGTATTTTGATCCTGGTGGCTGCTATTTTTCGTTATAAACGGCCCGCTCTGGCAAGCGCTCGGAGAACAGCCAGCGGAGACCTACGTGACATCCTCCGCAATCGTGACGTAGTTCGTCTCGGGACGAGCAAAGCTGCGGAGAGGCTGACGTCCACGAGGATGTCGTAGTCGTTCCAGCCACCGAAGCGGCTGCTTTTGTACGGGTTCTTTGAGTGACGGGTTGAATCTTCTATAATCTTGTAGGGGGACAATTGTGACTTCTGAGACATAGAAAAAGGATTCTCGGGGGAGAGGGGAGTTCCTCCTTCCACCTCTTCTCGTCGTGGTGGCCGGAGGCGAGAAGTTACCGTCACTACCTGCCAAGGTTCCTAGACGCTCATTACAAACGAGGCGTTAGCGACATCCACCAGGTGCTCTTGGCTAATCGTTTAATTCGTTTCCTTTACGTAAGTCTTTTTCAACAGGATATTCGTGTGTCCGATGTGATACTGCTTCTTTGGACACATATAGACCAAAAGATATAAGCGCCAGAATTTCGTTGGAGTATCCCTTTAACATGTGTACCCGGCGATTTTTTCAGCTACTTCAACCAACTTTGTTTTTGAGGTCACCGGCCTTTACCCTCGTGTATACTATGTAGTATCGCAAAATTCAGAATAGGTATTGTGAAATTGGCGAGCGAAAGTGGTGCGAAAACAAGCATTCAGATCTACCCGCGGTTTTCAGTGTTGTGCCGTCAGTGGAAGGCAGGCTTGCGGGTCGAGCGATCTGTCTGAAAATGGACTATGCGCTGAGGCGGGGCTGAAGCGAGCTTCGAAAATATTCCTTTGACAGCATGAAACTGCTCGTAATCAGTTGGGAACAAAGTCTACAGTCCAGAGAGTGAACCCCTGCCTCCCGCTGACGTCACTTTTTCATTGTTGCCAGTAGAGACGTTCAAAAAAAACACTCTGGCTAGGACAAGATTGTAAATTCAATGACTTCATGAAAAAAAAAAATCATTTTGAACAATTTGGGTTATTTTCGTTATGTTGGTTGGTGTGTTTTTAGCAAATTTTCAGGCAAAACGGTGACTATGAAGAAAACGCCATAGAACCCCTTTATATCTGAAACAAAGTATAGTGTAGTAGTATGTCTCGTGAAAAGAAAAACAAACGTCTAACTGAGTACCGTTGCACCGCCTCCTTTGTTTACTGTGGCCGTCAGTATAAAATATTGCCAGGTGCGCGTAGCGAAGCATGCAGTCTTCCGGCCAACATTGCGGTTGGATGAATAAACAAATACGGCCACAGCGGAAGTTTATTCGTATAGTGTAATATGTATATATGTGTGTGGTGTCACAAAAAATACTTAATGTTTTCACCGCAAAAAAAAAAACAAAAAAAAAACACTACGCATTATTAAACGCTTATTTCCCGCCCAAATGTAACCCTAGCGACCCGAACCAGACGCCCAACGTTTCAGAACTAACAGTTGTAACAATGAAAATCTCAGAAACTAAGTTACAACTCTTGGATGAGATAACGATTCATTCTCAAACTTTGGCAACTACATTTTGGGCGGAGAATGAGGCGTTTAGCGATGCATAGTTTCTTTGCGGTCGCCGCCGGTTTTATAGTCATAACTCTGCCCTATCAGACCTGACGTCGCTATACTTCGTTTCAGCTTGGGTCCAGACGCAGCCGATGCTACGGCACGGCGTGATGGCCCTCGAACAGTGCCCGTACTGCACGAGCGCGCGTGCTATGGCAGGGACGCTGGAAGCCCGGAGCTAGCGCTTGTCGCATCGCCTGCGTCTGGACCAAGCGCTGAAGCGAAGTATAGATGAACGTGCTGCATGCGAGCCGTGTGGCGAGTTGCGCTGCTCCAGCTCGCGCTCGTTGCCTGCGTCTGAACTCGAGCGAGAGTTGAGCAGGTTCGCCGTGTTCTTCCCTAACTCGCCCACCATGGCTGCGTTCGAAATCTTCCCAGTTACTCCGGCGGGTCGTGTCGCGTGACGATCCAGATAGGACTAGGGATGTCGCGAACCGGTTGAGGTTCGACCAGGTTCGTTTTTTTCGAACTTCTTTCAAAAGGTTCGACAAAGCTTTCGACTCGGGTTCGACTGCTATGCGCATGCGCGATAGGCTGGCCAGTTGGCGTCGGATCGGATGGTGATGGCTAAGGGATGAATTAAGTGCAGCACTGATTGAGTTATTTCATTTAATATGCAGTAAAACAAAAATTAAGTTATTAACATCTTCAGTGATTTTAATTAGTTTCTGTTAATAGGAACTGTTCATAAAATAAAAATAACCCTTCGCATGAAAAAATTCTCAAAACCTGGACATGCCTGTATCAAGGTCTGGCCACACTGTCCACATATTCGAACCAGTCGATTCTGGTTAAAAGGTCGAAAGTTCGTCGAACCAGTCGAACCCCGAAAGTTCGCGACGGTGTTGCCAGGTCTACTGATTTCTCAGTAGATCTGCCGATTTGGCACGCTGTCTGCTGATGCCCTGATAACAAAGAACATCTACTGAGGTTGTTTCTTTTATCGATATAAAAACCTTTTCTAGGGGCCAACAATACGCAGTTTGAAGCGCTGGCTCTCGTATTAGCGAGCAAACGCATGTGAAAGGATTAAAAACGAAACTATACATGTGTATCTACGTGTCCCTCGATTCATTCAACTATCCACCCAAAGCCGCAGGCAGGTAACGCAGCCGCGTACGCGCGTACTTACGAGGCCGATACGGCTTTGGTTTTGCCTGGTTTCGTCCACGTATACGATAAGGAGCGGCGACTCGTCAGATAGCGGCAACCGCACCTCCCGGCGCCCTCCAAAAAAGAAAAAAAGTATATAAGAGAGTATAAGACAAGCGCGGGAAAGTACTAAAGGTAATCATTTCGCCTTCTGCAAGGGGTGTGATGTGCAAATGCGAACTAGCAAATAACAAAAACAAAAAAACACTGTAGCAAGCAGAAAGCACAACTAATTCCTATGTGTGTTTATTGCTATAATATTTATTGTGTTATGTTATTTGTTAAAAAAATCGGGAACGCAATGTTTGTTTTTTTTTAGTATCCACTGATTGTTTGGGTGACCTACTGATATGTAGGGGTCCATCTAGTGAATTCGATTTTTCTCATCTGGCAACACTGCTGTGACATGTCATATTTGGCTGTGCGTCTGGCTGCGATACTGTCGTTTTTTTTTCGTGTAAGACAAAGCCGTCGACGGGCGCTAAATAAAACTTTCTTATCAAACTATTCATAGCTCGGAGGACGTCACGTGACCTTCCGGCTGAACGAACACCGCCTAGATAAGAGGCCATAGTAATGAACTCTAAACGTCACCCTATAAAGAGGCGAATGCGGGGCGCGGATAGCACACGACGGCCTTCTTATCGTAGGGAGGGTTCTGTCGGTCGTGTTGCGACGCTCCGGCCCAATCCACGTTCAGTCGTGACGCGACGGTTCGTCGCAGAGTCGCCTCGGTGGCTCCGAGGCGAGAGCGCCGGCCTACGGATCCCCATGTGGCGGGTTCGAATCCCGGCCGGGGTGCCCGCAATCTGACTGAGGCTTATTGCGGAGAAGGCGCCGTGTAACCGAGCTTTCGGTTGCACGTCAAAAGATCCCCAGGTGGTCCAAATTAATCCTCAGTCCTCCGCTGGGGCGTGCCAGATGCCCGTCGTAGGTTTGGCACGTAAAACCCCCAAATTTGACTTTGACTTTGGTTCGTCGCAGGGGGACGATGGCGTCGGCTACGCGAATCGCCACGCGGCAGTATGTCGTTTAGGTGAAACGGGAGGCGGCTGTTTTCGCTCTCTATCTATGTAGTGCGAATGCACGAGCGCAAACGCCTGACTTTGCCCCCTTCCAGGTGCGGACCACACGTGCTCGGAAATCAGATTCGCGTGAAACGAAGGGCCATGCGCGGGGCCGACGGCAGCGGCACGGCACCGCGCAGCCGCAAGACATTGGAGGACGTGCGCGCACGGACTCTGCGCGTGCCGATGTCCAGAGATATCTCGCAAGTTCTCGGGAACTGCTACGATTAGGCCAACTCGAATTTCATTGGCATGCCCTTCCTGCCAGACTTGCCCAACAACGCACGCTGCAACTTTCGACAAAAACAAACAAAAAAAACGTTGACGGTGGTTTGGCAGTTGCACGCTCTTGGGTTTCGTTTTGTTCGGCAGCTTCTTTTCGGCCTTTTTATGCTGTCTCACTCTGAGAGAGTCGGAGATGAGGAAATGGAGTGGACGATGGATGGCTTACACGGCGGCCCTTGACAGAATTATAAAGGTTCGAATGTATTTTTTCAGTCGGAATTCTAAAGAGAACTGCTGTCGCTTAAGGCTCCCTCCCAATCGTGCGACTGCTTATGACCAAGTTCAACCCCTTGCGGTCTCTTACGACAAGAAAACACACTGGAGCCATCTATCGGCTAGCTGTGGAACACTCGCAATTTTTCTGTTTCATTTTTTTCCGCTCATCGGTATTGGTTGGAAATTCGACGATATTATAAACGACCATTTCTCATAGCACTACGCGTGATCTCACAAATACAGCAAAACCTTCGCTCTCACGTAATGCAGTTAGAGGACCATTTCACAGATGGCGCCAGTTTGCCAGTGCGTTGCCTCGTCGGAAGAGATCACGAGAGGTGGTAGTGCACTCGGTCGTAGACAGTCGCAAGTGTGCGAAGCAGGCTCTATAGCCTCTCCTTACGAGACGCAACCTTTATCTCTGCATGTTACCCAATATCTAAAGATGCGACACGGGTGCACGTTGAACGTTGCGTGACTGATAGACATTTAGGCAAACATTTTTGTGCAACATTCACGCATGGTGCATGAGGTTGGCTGCGAAGAATAAGCGCATGCGTTCGACGCGCGTTAGAAAGCGTTACATATCGTCACGAATGGCACATGATGAGGCGACGAATGAACAGAAACGAAACGTTTATTTGGCGAACTTGTGCCGACAAAAAGAAAACTAGAAAGAGGTAGCGTCGCAGGCGTCGAAGAGGAGTGGCGGAAGCGCAAGATCGAGACTGACTTGTACGGCGCGGCACAGCTTCTCTTAAGTCTTCCCTGGGAGCCTGGAACACACTGCCTCGGCCCTTCTCGAACTGTACATACATTCTGCACATGAATTATAGTTCCCGTGTATTTTTATTGCTGGGAGTTTAGCAGGTCATCTTCAGAACTGGTCATCTTCATTGACTACAGCCCCACGAACAATATGCCCTCAATAGCAAGATTCTACGTAAAGCATTCGAGTGCCCCTTTAACGATTGAACTCCGATCATTAATTAATGAATCGCCACCCACTAGAATATGAAATAGTGTGTCGCGACCCCACTTCCTTCCCTTCCCGGACCTTTCACGATACCAGAAGCTTTTGCATTCAGTGCGTGAACAGTAGAACACAAATTTGACGCTGAAACTTCATTTCATAGTGTTAATCAACTAAACCTAAAACTACCATGAGAGAAAGAGAGAAAACAAAAACGCATGCCAGCAGCAATACATTTTTACAAATAAGCAAACTTCTTTCTTCTAAATTTTTTTTTTTCTTTTTTTAGCGAGGGCGGTGTTTGATAATTGCCACTTCCAGTTCCGGCATGGCATCAAGCTGCGACCTGTGCTTTTCCGTTTATATTGCGCAAAAATATTTTTTTCGTCAAAATGTTTGTTTTTAAACTGAAACATAAGCTCAAACTGAACCTCTATTTATATTCGATTTTTAAAAGGGAAAAACGGGAACAAAAAAATATCTCTTTCCACAGCAGCACCAGAAACAGCAAAAACAACATAATGTGCAATTTAGCAAAGGCCTCAAGATAGAGAAATTATACGATAAATTTACATCTTAATTATATGAAAAATCGATATAAATATTATGATCAAGAACGGAACGCACATTTTTCACACCCTCGCGTGACATGTATATTGAACCCATCGCGCTTTAGCTACTGCTGGGTGTCATAATTACAGCGGGGAGCTTCCGGAGGGTGTAAATGTGGCGTTTTACTCCCACCGGGAAGAGAGTCGCTATATAACGAGCTGTCGTCTCGATGGCGTCTGTTGCAGGAACCGATTTCCCGATCCGAGAGTGCGAATGTCTTTCTACCGAGAGAAGTCTTTCGCTTCAGCGACACAAAAGCGGCGTGATCTCTGGCCTTTCTTTTTCTTTATTTCTTTTTTTTTTTTTGTGTTTTAATCTCGTATGTCTTGCCACATACGCCTTTGGGCGGTAGTCGGACGATAAAGAGAAAGGCTCTCTTTATATTTCCTCATTTCATCGCGTCTTTTGCCAACGAGACTCGGGGAAAGTGTCGATCAGCGGCGACGCTCGGCGCCTCGGATAACGATGATGGATGCAGTTGATGATGATGGTCACTGTTCCCGGACACCTTGTTCGTGTTCCCCCCGCATGACTGGCTGTATATGGATGGCGCGAATCAGGGCAGTCCATGATTGTATTTGCGTGTCTGTCTGTGTTTGGGGTGGGCCCTCCGGGGTGTAGGCGCGGTGTCTATATATACACGTATACAGCATAATAGTGTAGGAACGTCGGGTTTGATTAGCGCGGGTATATTTGAATGTTGGTTTTGGCCTCATTTTTCTCTCGCCAATTTTGCAATGACGAGTTTTCGTAGATCGTTTCTTCCGTCCCGCAACGCTCTCCGCAACCCGCTACGACATCCGGTACTCTGGAGTGAAGGCCGGCGGCGCGCATGCGCAGTAGCGGCGTCTTCGTTGCGGAGAGCCTAGCGGAGCGGGGAAAATGATGTACGAAAACTCCCTAGGAACCACTCTACATTTCGCGATAGGAAATTTTCGGCGATTCTGAAATGCATAGTTATAGTACTCAGTCTCGCCAAAACCGTGCAGTACAGCCCAAAGCCAGAGGGGAGAGAGCGTGTCCCGACCTGTTCAAGAGGAGGGAAAGGAGGAGCGGGGGAGCCAGCCTCTCTCTCCTGCTCCTCCTTTTCCTATTGAAAAGGTAGCTTTTGGCTGTACTGTACAGTTTTAGTGGGACGGAGTATTCGTGGCTCCAGGGCTATAGGCCCTGGCCATAGCCAGACGTAGCTATAGGGGGCGCGCTGGTCAGGCAAAATGGCGGACGAAAGGAGGTCGTTTTCGTCGTTCAGCACGTGGGCCACCATAAATATCTTGCACAGGAGCGTAAAATCGGTGTTACATATAAAAGCGAGGTGATTATCTGACGGTAAAAATTACCTTCTAGTCAGTGCGTAGGAATGGCACGGCGGAAGCATAAAACATAATTAGTGGAGAGAGGTTTGTTTCTATGCTGCCTACGGGAACCAAGCAGGGATAGCAGACGACAGTCGAAAGGATTGAGCTTCTCGGCGTTGCCGTTACGCGGCGTTGATTTCGCATTAACCCCTTTAACGGAGTTATAACTTCCCGCTAGACAACAACGTCGCTTTAATTAGTAGCGCGGGGCGTCGGAGGCGGTCGAGATGTGGCCGTGTGCCATACGCGGTTCGACGAGCCCTCCGTGGCGACCTTCACCCCGCGCTGCTCGGCTCGATGCCCCCGAGAGATGCCGACCGAGCCCCGAGATTCGGTAGCGGCGTGTCCATTCTCTCCCGGCCGGCCGCGTATTCGGAAAAACTTGTGAAGTGAACAGGGCCAATTTTGGCACTCTGGTTGGCGCGTTTTCACGAACGTCACCTGGTCTGCATGGTTTACGGGGGCAGAGAGGAGGAGGGGGGGGGGTGGGTCGGGTCGGTCCCGAGGTCTGGGGAAACACGCCTCGGTGATCGGCGCCACCATACATCGGGCGATGCTCGCGAAAACTCGCCAATCGGGATACCGGAATCGACCTGTCGCTAAATTACCCCGAAGTGAGCGTTGACGAACGCGCGTGCAAGATGCCCTTTGTTTTAGACCTTTGATATAGAACAGTCTGCTGCAGACGCCAGCACGTGCAGCGCGTGTAACTGCACTCGTAGCATGCTCCCTGGTGCTTGGGAAATGAAGCAACAGGTCCATTGGTCTTGTTCGCTTCTTCGCAAGCTTCTCTAGTTATTCCGGTATTCCCGGCCAGGCTCAACATGTTTGCCCGGTGCCTGGATGCGTCCATCTTGCCTCGGTGTCTGTTCCATCCGAGCGGATGGAAGAGCGCTTCAACTTCGCCGCCATTTCGGATCTGGTGTTGTCTTCTGCCGCCGTCGACATGGGGAGCGACAAAAGTACCATCGTCCTGCAAAGGAGTAGGTTGAGGTACCCTGGCCAGACCCATCACTTGTCGAACTCTAATAACTGCGTGTACATAAAAAAAAAAATATATATATAATAAAGACGGGATGCTTTTTTTTCTTTCTTTCCAACGGTACGAAGGATGTTTTGGGGGAGAAAAGGCCTACGAGTCGGGTTTGGCCTCACGTGATCGGTGCGTGCAGATGAAAGGAGGTCGAAAGCAATCCCCGGCTATTGCGCAGAGAGCTCTCTCGAAGTCGACCTTGGCGCTTCGTCGCGGAGAAGTGATCTTGAAAAGACGTCTTTTGCGCGGCGCTATGTTTAGAATGATCGTGGGGATAAAAAATCGTGAGAAAAAGAAAGCCGATGAAATGGTCTCTACAAGAGGGGGGGAATCCTCGCGAGCCATTCCCTCTCACCCTCCGACGGGCTCTTGACGACGACGTCGATGCCAAGCCCGCGGCGATAAGCTGGTCTTTTAGCATACAGGGGGCAGCGCCGCTCCTCCAAAAGCCGCAGGGAAATCCAGGACATTTCTTCGAGTCGTTCGAAAAAGAATCCGAGAAGAGAAAAAAATGCTCGGCCGATGTTTATCTCGGGTGGATAAAGTTTGCGTACGAGGCGTAATAGGCATCGTCCGAACACTCGGGATCGTCGAGATTGCGTAAGCCGTTGACGTCACCAAGGGCATCTCGTGACGCGGTTTGCCCGCAGGGACGTTTGTTGTGCCCTGCCTGCCGTCCAGAGTGGGGGCCCCGACCACCGACCCGTACCACCACCCTGGACGACACGCGGGTATTATTTAAAACAAAACTAAAAAGCTTTAAAAACAATTCTGCCCGTGCGTGCATTGCTGCCCCAAGTTTTGCGGAAGATTGACGTCACGTGCCGTCAATTAATATACGCCTGTTTTTCGCTCCCTGCGAATGACTCTTTAATAAACGAAACTAAACGATAGCTCTTTCAAGTGCTGCATTCTACGCGTTATCGGACTCGGCGGGTGGTGGTCGATGCCAGTTTCCTTTAAGAATTTATTTTTCGGAAGTATGCCGGCGAAATAGAAAAATATAAAATGAAAAGCCGTTTTTTTTTCTTTTTCTTACAAATTTTGGGTAAAGGGTTTCTGGGAGACAAAAGCTACGTCTACACACAACAGAAGGTGTAGCCTCGCCAATGCTCCTGCGTCCAGCCAGCAAAAACGGATCCGCTGTTTTTCCCCGTGGGCAACGGAGCGATCTTCGAACCACGGGGAGGCCCTGTTCCAGTAGAGTTCGAGCGAACCCAACCTTTTTTCGGATTCCCGATTTGAGGGGTCTTTGGTGGGAAGAAGCGTGGGCGTGGCACCAGGCGAGCTACAGTGACCCGGATTCCGGAGACTCGCTTGTGGTGCCCGTTGCGGCTGGGTGCTGGTACAAGGAAGCTTCTCCCCTCCTCTTCCTCGTCTTCTTCTTCCTCGAGTATCCCGTCACGATAGTCCTCGTACGGGGAGGCGCCACTCCTGCCGAAAGATTTCCTAGAATGAAAATAGAAACGGTAGGGAAATGTATATTTTTCGTTGATCCGCAAGACAACCCCCCAATGATCCGTCTGCGGTGCTTCCTTTTGATTTCGGAATGGTCCGAACGAGACCGCAATCCGCCTTCCTTGAAGGCGGAACCCGAACATTTCTTTCGAGGGGTGCGACGTCGTCGGTGACGTATTTATTTCGACGTTCGGGGCTCCGGCGCTCCTCGCGAACCTCGCGGAAGGCGGACGCCGACGATGAGAACACGCCTATGATATTCTTATCCGCTTTTTCGCGTCGCCACCCTTGAGCCTGCTGCGCGACTAAAAACTCCATTGCACTCACGCCATCTGTAAAAAAAAAAAAAAAAAAAAATTAAAATAAGAGAGAAAACAATTACAGAAACGAGTTAGAGGTGAATTATAGAGTATATTTTATCCCATGATTCTGCATATCCCGTTCGTTTTCCCCGACGGTGCAACTAAGCGCGAGAAAACGCGAAAAACATCCGACCGGTAGTTACGTGATACGCAGATCTTTCGGCCGCCAGGTGCGTGTTGCTGGTGCAAGCAGCGTGTTCAACCTTGCCAGGTATACGTTCCCCCGCACTGACACCAGTCGTGTCGTCGTTTTCTGACCTGTTTGAAAACGGCGAGCGTGCGCGTGCGTATACCTTTGATTGATAGGCGCTGAAGATGCGCGAGAGCGGAGATTCCGCTGGCCTGATTTAGGTTGTTTTCGATGACGCGACTTTTTCATTGGAACGATATGTTTATTTTTACAAATTGAAAGTTGATTGCATTTTAGTTCGTTATTTAGCTCATTAGTATTTCTGCAATCCCCGCCGTGCGCCGTGGCTCCCTTTCACCTTGCGTCCGACTGACACGGACGAGCCACCCCAACCAAGCCAGCTCTGCGAAGGTAGCACTCCCTCCGCCCCCTTTCCAAGGTCACGTAACACGCGACCTTCGATTGCTTTCGATGGCATCTGCTGCTGGCGCTCGTAAGCTGAAACAGAGCATAACAGTTTGTACCAAAAAAGCTTTATTATTATTATTTTTTTACATTACTTTATATCATACTCATGCACACATCCTACCCAACGTCGATCCTACCGGTGTGCGAGTCTGATGGCAGATGGCGCTGCGCGCATACGTGCTAGGGTGCCTACATGTCTCAGGGTGAAGGCATTCATTGTTGCCCTGAATGTGCCAGCGCGTAACGCTCTCGCGCTCTCGGTGCTTGACGTGGGCGGTAAAATGGCGTCTATGCATTAGCCAAAGCTACGCGCTCGAGCTGAGTGACACCGGATTGCGCGCACTTCAAAATGCACAAAGAAACGATTGGGCGGGAAAATGGCTGAGATGTCATCACTCAAGCAAAAGCCCGCGTGTATATGAAGGCACTCTAATACGTGCTAAAGCGCCTTCAGTGTTTTAAAAAGTAGCGCAAGGTGCGTCGATGCAAGAGGCAATGCACAGCGTAGCACTAAGCTAGATGTCGAACGCCATGCTCTTTCCGGGAGCGGCGCGCGGCACGTGTCTCGAGCATTTCCACAACAATGAATGGCGGCACTCTTTCCAGGACAGAAAGGGGTTTTAATGCGTGCGCGCGGCGCCATTTGCCCCGCATGTCGGATCGCTATGCAGCCCGGCACAGTGATGGGTCGGTGGAACGAACGAGCCAATATGCATTCGCGGGCATTCTGACGCGTGGTGCAGGAAGTAACGTGTTCGCAGCTGACAACTCGCGGAAACAATGGCCTCCTTTTTTTCCTTCTATTTGCGCGCTCGTTTTGTCCCCGTTCTTTTCGCCATAGCTGCGCCGGTTTGGAAATGACGCGAGGGCTCACGGACCCCCCCCCCCCCCCCCCCCCCGATAACATCGAACCAAAAGACAATTCCGAGCTTCGTACCTTTTATTGTTGTTTTGGTTTTATTGCTGATGCGGGAGCGAAGATTTCCCGCAAATTCCGATAGCTCCATGTCGGCATTTCTCGTTTAATGCGAAACGCTAAACTAATCTTTATAGAAAAATAAAAAAATCTTTTTTGTTGAAACTGGACATTTTATTTATCAGAATGGATAATTAAGCGAGTGTATAAGTATCCATATTGAAAGAGTGCGACTGGGCACGGCCAAGGCGGGAAACTTCACCTCGTCTTTGCTGTTCTCCGCGCGCATCAGAAGGATTCTCTCGATGTTCGGGATCATCGGAGATGTTGACTGCTCGGTCTTGCTTTCGGTCGAGAGGCTGGTTCACCATATCCGCGTTCTCTCGTAACCGCACGCGGACGCCATCTATCGGGGAGGGATACTTCCGTTTATATTCGGTAAAGTGAAAGCTCCTCCCACCTCTTTCCACTTTAGCAAAGCAAACGCTGGAGAGGGCGCGACCTCCTTTCCAGCGTTCCCTCTGCCAAAGGGGAAGGGGGCAGCTCCCCCCCTCTCTCCCTGACATTCTTACGTAACCCAGCTGAAGGGTTTTTCGGTGTTTGCGAGATGAAATCTTCGCACTACCCGGGAGAAACAGCCGCTCGCGACGTAATTATTTCGAGCCCACGACGAACGAATGATGCGTAGAAAATCTTATCTACGCAGGCTGGAATTGTTCCGGGGATGGCCAATCGATGGCGCCAGTGCGTTATGCTGTTACGCTATTGTGTCGAAGCGGCCTGCTTCTGTAACGCTGGGCATGACGCGGAACTTCGTCGCCCTTGCGTACCTCTTGCGTTTGTTTACCCTCTGCATGCGTCCACGTGCTTTTCCTTCTCCCGATCTCGAGCAACGAAAGCGCCCACTCCGGCTGCTGGACGGATGCAAATGGCTATAACCTTTGTAACGGGCGGTAGCTAGCGCCACCTGCCTCGTCATCACGCTCTCGATGTCGCTTGGCGTGTCGCTTCTTGCCGACCGATGCGCCAGAGACGCGGTGTTTTGGGCCACTTGCTCTCCGTATATGGTCTGCTCACCGGCGGGTCTTTCCTCTTTGCAGAACACGATGGCGGACGAAGACGTGGTGGTCACGGGCTTCTCGGCCTACTTTCCCCAGGCCAACCACCTGGCCGAGTTTCGGAAGAAGCTCTACGATGGCGTCGACATGGTCACCGACGACGAGGCACGCTGGCCCAGAGGTACGTCGCGCCCAACAATCCGCCCGTGCTCCGGGCTTGTCTCCCAACAGTGTCTCCCTGGCAAAACTGCTTGACGGGACACGGAGCCACCCTGCTAGGCGGCGACAGCAGGATAGCGCCAATGCACAACTCGTTAAAAGCTCCTCCCTACTTACAGTAAGGAAAAAAAAAATACTAGCAATATATGAATGTTTAAAAATTATCCGCCTTCTGGCTGTAAGAATTTATTTGAATCAAAATCTTTCCAAACCCAAACCTCTCGCGGATTATCGCAACCTCGGCCGATTTACAAATCTAACATTCACTGTCGCTCGTCTATCCGACAGAATCCTGACGCTCAACGTCGGCATCAGTCTTTGTAGCCGACATTGTGCGTCCTTCCTTCTGTATTCGTTTAAACACTGCTGGTTGCTGGTGATGACAGTATCCAATTCTTAATACGGCGAAAGAACCGGCCATTTTGATAGGCGCCAGTGTGGAAGAACGCGTTCAAACCTGCACGGACTAGAGAGAGAAAGCGACCTCGTATACGGAAAGACAGTGTGGCCAACGAAAGTTTACACCGGCGTGGGGATAATTTTTTAACCGCCCTCGCGCATTTCGTAGCTCTCTTGTGATAGAGCGAGATTTTGCACTTGCCCTTTACGCAGCCAAATTAACGAACGGTGTCGAACCTATTCGCTCGTTCCCCCGATTCTGCGCGAGATTGCGTATTACAATCGGTGTGAAGCTTGTCTGGTTGTTTAGTATGTACTGCTGGCACGTTGTATGTTACTGATTGTTTAGAATAATTAGTTGGACGACGCTTCCCCGTTTGTGCGTTCGGAATTGTTGCGGTGCCGATGCAAAGCCTCTAATGAAGGATTTTTTTTTTTTTTTTTTTAAGTAACCGTAATTAGTTTGTTTCAGCAGCGCACTTTCTGGTGCGCTACCGGTGCGTCGGTCCGTGCCCGACGTATAATCGCAAGAGCAAATGTCATCTCAAGTTTTTTCTTGTATAGTCTCCAGCGGACCTGCTGCATTAATTATTGATTGGGCTACTATGGAATTTCGGTAGCTTTAGTCGTAACTCTCATTTTTAGAGGACGTTTAGTCACCGGTTGTTGTGCAGTGTGCATTTCGTCTCGTCAGCGTTGTCACAGAGTTGTCACCACGTCAAACATTCTAGTGAGCAGATCAATCGAAGCTTTTTATCGTGTCGTTCGGATCAATCGAAGCTGTGCCAATATCTTTCCCGCGTTTGCAAAAGAGCTGTCGTTGAGAAATCTCAGCTCCTGTCCTAACGTGGCTAAACAAAAAAAAAAAAAAAATGTTGACATATTTTTATATTTTTTTGTAAAATATAAAAAAAAACTGATTATGCGCCGAATGTCAGTGCGCACACGAGCTGCTGTAAATTGAACATGACATAGACCCTGAGAGTGCAAACAGACACGTATACACTGAAAGGCTTCGAGACCTTCCAGTGTATGTGTCGTTTCATCTTTACCTGCAGTCTCGGAGTTTGTGAGCGTTGATTGCACGCACCTGTAAAAACGTAGCTGTGTTTGTAGCTGCAAGCAGAATACTTCTTTCGCTTTTTTTTTTTTTCCAGTGATATAGGCGCAGATACGGCTAAGACCTTTACTCTAGTATATGCACAGAGCGCGCCGGAACTACTTGATAGATGGCGCCAGCGTGTCACGTAGTGTGCTTGCTGTCCCAGATGGAGTGTTTCCGAGGGTCGGGGTCACGTGGTGCAGGTTCGCAATGCGAGCTGCGAGGAGGTGACGTCTGCGCTTTTACGGCTCTTCGCCACGCGACAGCGCGATATGTGCGCACTTTGCAGGCAGCAGGAGCCGTCCGCCGTTGATATGCGAAACGCTCTCCACGGTTCTTAAATCTATGCTCTATGCGTTTACGAGGGAAGGCGACACGCTCGACTACAGTCGAACGCGCCTTAACTTGGAGCAGAAGGATTAACCTCGAGCGATGCCTCTTTACTACAAATGAGGATGCGGAAGTCTCGTTTGAAGACAAAGTGGCTCTGTCAACTTGCCAGCTTTCTTCTTCTTGTCGTCCGATGGGCCGGGCTCTCCCCGTCAGGGGGCTTGCCAAGTTTCACCGCGATCCGTCACCTGATGCGCCTCGCTTCGTCACGCCTGCTTTCGCGCCACCAAGACGTCACGGATACCTGGCGATTGCCAGCTTCTCCGGGCGCCCATTGAAAAGCACTTTTCAATGATTTATTTTTCAACCAAGGTACATAATAGCGTGTTTTAGTATTGCGTACGCGAGCTAACGCAAGCACTGAGTTGCGTGTTCCACGCCGTGCGTGCCGGAGCCCCGACGACGCGCATACGCAACGTGGAGAACGCAACGCAAGAACACCGCCGCGCTTGCGTTTGCTTCTATACGCAATGCAAACTACTCTTAACGTTGCGCTTCTAATTTAAAGTTTTAATTTTTTATCGTTTTTTTTATACAGCTTTAGTCAAAGGGGTTTGTTGTCTGTTTGAAGGGACCGTGTAAATCGGTTTCTTCACGTATCGCCCTATACTCCGTTTCACCTTCAGTCCGAGCGCAGCGGACGCTAGGAGCCATCGCAGCCAATCCAGCGTTGGGAGAGTGTCATGCGACCTTGAGCTCCTGTGTCGCTCCGCCCAACCGGCAGGTCACGTGATTTTCTCCCGGCGCTGGATCGGCTGGGATAGTTCGTGGCGTCCCACCGCGCTCGGACTGAAGGTGGGGACGAAGTATAGCATTTACCACGCAGGTGTTCTTCAAATGGACCTGCGGAGCAGAAAGTCGGAAATCGAGAACTTGAAATTCCTAAATAACGGTTTGAGTCTGCTAACGAAAGGCGTCTGATTGGCACAACGGCCGGCAGATGGCGGCACGTAAGATTCCTGCATTAACGAGGGTGTAGAATACCTCAATGAACGTGCAGAATGTGTACCAGGTAGGTGCAATAGAAATGACGCTGTAACGGAAAATGGACCACTGCGGAACTATATAACAGGTATGAGGCGGTGAGGGAGGTCTGGGAAAGAAATAGTGGTCCCGAGCCCGACTTTTGCGGAAAATGCTGATGAAGTTTTGTGCGTGACCACTGGACCTCCAGACCGAGGCTAGAAGTAAAGCAACGTAGAGTAGGGAGAGCGGCTCTGGGAGTACATGGTGAAACACCGAGCCAATGTGTGCAGGGCGATATGGGGATGGATCCTCATTCGAGAGCAGGGAAGCTAGGGGTAACGTAAGATAGAACTTGAGGAGTGAGAACATAGATGCCGAACGATGGGCACGTAGAGTTCTTACCTTCTGTTTACACACGAGAAGGGTTGATGCAAAATGGACAAAGCGGACTGAGAAGCTTAGTTCTGAATACACTGAGCAATAGCAGGGAGGCCGGATGAGAAATTAAAAGAGGGTACAAAGAGAGTTGAGGAAACTGAGAGGGAAATATGGGAAGCGGGCATGCAGACTAAATCGGCCCTGGCAGATTACACGAAATCGCTAGTACATGGTAGTGCTACTCGAAAAAAATACGTGGACGATGTTTCGGGCAGACGCTCTTCAAAACGTCGTGTATACCTTCCTGTCCACGAATTTTTTCGGAGTAAGCGCTACCATATATTTGTGATTTCGTGTTTAAGCTC